>CM061535.1:6502324-6795459 GCA_030545055.2 Neoaliturus tenellus | reverse complement strand
TTTTTAATCTTACCACAAAACTATATCCTAACAGATGGATTTTCTGCGTCAGGATTTGTAGACATAAGGAGCAGTCATATATAACACCATAATATTTTTGTAATGTTTTTAAAAACTAAACACACTAAAGGGCCTAGTACAACAAGTTTGTTTCTCTAAGTAATATTTAAAATACAAAAAAAAATACATGGACGAATGGATGGAGAATCGATTGCTGATCTACTAAAAGCCTTTTACAATGACAGTATTTACTTGGCTCCAACCACTGAACAATATTTCACACTTATGTAAGAACTGCATTCATTTTATATGAGGGTTGTGTTATTGACAGGCAAATCATATTTATCACACAGAATTCATGTTATCAAGGTTTGGTTAAAGCTTCATTCAAATGTTTACCAGATTAGTTACACAACAGTGAGTTCTCACTTTTTTCCCAAATTATTTAAAACCTTTTGGTACTAATCACGTAAAATTACTGCTAAACTGACTGAAAAGTTCCATATAAGCATATCAGGATGTTTATTAAATAAACACAATAACTCGTGTTTAAGTTAGATGTTTTATTGATTTATACCACAATTATACTGGAAAAAGAATATTACTTCATTATAGAGGTGAAGTTGGAACTAGCAAGTCATTTCTATAACTTAACCTCTCTATTTTGACCTAAACTCGAAAGGGCATAAAGTCATGTAAAACATTTTATTTAACAATTTTATGCATAGACTGAAGTAAATAATTATAAACCATCAACTAATAATGTATTCCAATTTTCAATTTAATATTATAGAGTTTTACAAATTTTATTTGCCGTTATACATTAACTTGACTAAATCAAACCTTAAAACGATTCACAATACATTTTTATTAATGAAATTTACTGGCGAACTTTTTAAATCCATCTTTATTTAATTATTATGATTTGAAGACATTTGCACAAAAAACTATTTAAAGGCAGGAAATAAAACTAATGAGGAAGATATTGATTACGTATAACAAGAGTGTTACACTAAAGGTTACACCTTTCATAAAAACTCAAATAAAAGTGCATTCCCACAAATTAATATTGCCACTCTGTGGGATAACGCAGTAGGTTACCGAACTGGCCAGAGTTGCTGATTGGACCAGGGTCCATGGCTGACTGATGATTACCATAAGCAGGCCGGAATACGTCAGCTGCTAGCAATAGCAATACTGATTGCAATTACATCTATCAGTCATCGAGAATTCATGTCTTCCGTTTTATCTGCATAACAGCTACGATGCCAATAATAAAGTGATTGGACTTCAATCATTGTACTGTTGTAGTTTTCATAAAGTATTGGATTGGATAAGACTTGTAAACATACTTAAACACATTATATTATTAGAAATAAGATCGGGTTGGTATATAAGTTAATAGTTTTACTACGCATAATATTAAGTAAGTTTATTAATTCAATATTTGTAACTTTATCTAAGTTATCAAATGGGGAAAAAGAGGCCCTCCTTAGACCCTATTAAAAGTATTTTAGTTTTCTTACAAAAATAAATTTTTGATCAAGGGGGGGGGGGTGAGTTGTTGAGTTGTGAGTGTTGAGTAAATATAATTTTTTCCTTTTATTTTGTGTATAAAAAATAATTAATAAATCATTAGTTTACATCTACAATGAAAATGCAGGGAGCCTGCTCTCTATTTCAGAAAACTGCGATAAAAAATACTTTCCGCAAAAATATTATCGTTACGTACAAAGTAAACACTGACGAAGGCTACTTATCGAGATCGGAGTTTTACAGGAAGCAGTTATCATTAGTAATTGCAAGTACCAACTATTGCGTTATGTTGCTAAGTTACGAGGGAATCTTTTACTGAGCTTGGTTAATGTGGACATTGTTGCCGTGGGCAAAACTGATTACAATACACCGATACTATGACCAGGTTATGAGGTCTCAATAAACTGATGTAACAAAAATACACGTTTTATGATTATTAAGAAAATTAAAATCCGAATAGTAAACGTAACATAGTAGGCCTAAAAAAATTAGTTTACTCTTAACATTATTGTTTGTAGCTGCTCAATAATTTTGTGTTGTATCAGTTAAGTGCTTTTGTCGTAGTAATCAATAAAAAAATATAATATTTACTATATTGCATTGAGAGTTTTAAAATAGTATCGTAGGTAAACTGAAGAGTTGAATATTAAATCAGAAAATGTTGTAAATTTATTTAAACAGATACATTTATTTTGTGCCTTTACTCAATATATTCCTTTATAAATGTATTTGATGATCATTTTCACGTTAAGCCATTGGATCTACCTTTCAACATTTTTGCAATATACAAGAGAAAAAGTATGTGTTTAAAACAAACAAAATTTTAATTTATTTTATTTCCAACTAGTTTTTCTACTATTATACTATTGTTATTTGTTAAGTCCATTTTGTTAGTATTTATTGTTGTAAATAACGCAATGGCTAAACTCAATGCATTGTTATAAGGTCGGTGGCTGAACTTGAGCGTACAACAAGCAGTTGATCGTATCGTGTTGGGGGTCCGTTGGGCTTTAGGGACACGATTTTAAGTGTTGTGCAGTATTCAAGTCGCATGTCAAACTATAATTTTATAACATACAGGGTGTTTATAAAAGAATGCCGTTTTTGTGAAAAGTCACTACTGAAAAAGATTTAAAGATACATGAACGATTTAAGTGTCAAGTTGAAGAGGAAAACTATATTTTTTTCATACCTTAATAGGTCTAAATGGGAGATCCATTTGTTTCTTTTATATACATCAATAATTGTCAATCTTGCCAATTTTCAAATTTCTTGCGAAGTGTTTTGCAGCATATATCTGGTGTTACATTCGTGGTCACTGTTGAAATTCGCACCGCAGATTTCGCAACTCTTGAATGTTTTATGAATATGTGATGTATTTTATGTAACTTCAGCAAAACAGTCCTAAGGGGTCAAATCAGGACTCCTGGGAGGCCAGGGAATCGGCGCATCCCTGTATAAACACCCTGTATAATAGTTAAACCATTTAATTATTGATCTCCTTAGTACCGTATTGTTGAGTATTTATAGCCTTCACACATTATTCGTGATAGATGGATTTGACGAATGCCTTTAGGCCTAATTAGATTATACTTTTTCTGTTTTCACCTCACCATTAAGTAGATGTATACTGATGTTTTAACAGAACAATTCAGCGATTCCAATTAGTAATTCAAACTATTATAACTGTGTGTGGTACCGTTTTATTCGCACCGGAGACGTGAATATTCTATAAGAATAATATACTTACGGACTGATGCTAAGTATAGAAAATAATATTTTTTTAAGTAGTAATCATAGACTGGTATGATGAAGTGGGTATCATTATCATTATGGGTATCGCGTTTTGTTATTCTTAAATAAACTTATTAAGACTCATGGATTGACATGAATTTCCATTGGGTACCGTTATAATGTTTGTAGTTGTCGTCATGAGAACATATTTAAAATCTAGGTAAAATGGATTTAGAGTAAAGAATTAGTACAACATATCAGACATGATGCAACTTTCATCAAGAACAAACGAGAAATAATTTAATTTATTTTTAGTAATTGTAATTCAATTCTTCGATTATTCGTCAAATATAAACCAAGCTCTAATTTATGCTTTTTATAAACAAGTATTTCATATTTGTATTATGAATTACTTTATAATGAAAATAAATGCTCTTTGGACCTTAAACTTAGTAAATTAACAATTTATTAAATGTTTTACTTTTGAGACTCCTAATAGGCCACCACAATTCGTTAAACATAATAAATCTATTTTCATTTTGTTTGGTTTTATTAAAATACTTATGTCATAGAGAGTAAACCAGATAAATTGAATAAAACCTCTAAGCGGATAGCAGGACATCGTTAACAAAACCGTTAAGGGGCAAACCCAATAAATTAAAATTGTTTATATACGCAAACTACGGTTATTGTCATAACAAATGCTACGTAGAGTTCAACGTAACTCCGGGATATGTGTACATTAGACGCGCGGGTGATGTCATTGTCAGGGAACGCTCGCTCATAACCGCAAACAAGAAACTTTCATCGGGGTTTTGTTTTGACTTTTATTGATTTCACTAGCAGATGTTTGTTACATCATTACGACAACACCCATGTCTGCTATTCAATAATTGAAGACAATATTCACGTATACAAGTTTATTCAACAATTTAAAATAAATAAACGGAATTAATTGAAATATTAATTCCATTAATAAACAACAAACCTTAAATATTGTCTCTCCAAACATGCATATTGTCTACTAGCAACACTGGATAATTTACAATAATATTTGCATGAGTAGAATAGAGAACACTCTTAATGTGCACATATTCAAATAATCTTTTAACCATAAAGTTATTAAATAAAAATAAATAAATAAATTGTTTTAAGGCTAATTACAAAGGTTACAAAAGGTACAAAGGTAACAAAGGTTTGTTTGCTATAAGGCTAATGAAGTTTTTAATTTTCTTGTGGCTATTTTGGTATTTCGGTCAATATTAATTAATAATAAATATTTTCAAGCCTTTACTGGTTTGACTTAAAAGATTATTAAAAAAAAATAAAAAAATAAAGGTTTGTTTAATTGAAGCTCTCAAAAGACATAAAAGTAAACCTAGAACTCGAAAAAAATGAAGTTTCATATTTATAAAAAAATAAAGTAGTAATATACTTTTTTGAAATATTTAACATAGTATGCAACAAGCCAACTGCTATAATACATATTATTTGATCAAATTTACAATTTCGGTATCCACGTTTATGACTAATATAGTGAAGCATGTTAAATTTTAATAATTAATTTATACTTAAACCCAAACAAAATCATACTAATCGAAAAATATATTTCCTGGTTACTTTCAATTTAAAATACCATCCCAATTAAAATATTATAAGCGTAATCCATGAATAGTTAAACTATTATAAATTAAGAATTATTTTTACGTTCACATAGACACAATTTTTTCATTAATTTAAAAGGATATTTGAATTATTTAAGTGACTTGAATTTCGTTTTGTAAGTTGGCAGAATTGATTAAAATTGAACTGATTTAATGCACTTTGTGGGAACATTTGATTATTGAGACATTTTAGTTGATCAATATCAAAACACCTATCGCCGTTCCCTAAAAGCAACACAATGGGATAGATTTAATTCTATCATTTCATGGAATGAGTAATTGCCCTTATTTGTTTTGTACATGGTTCATCAAAATGTCATTCTTTGAGTTGTTGGATTATTTGACTATATTAACATTTGATTTTTATTAATTTGAATTATCTTTTGTTATTCATAAAAGTTTAAAACTGCGATTAAAAATCAAACGGACGTCTTCATTACAGTAGTAAAATATTGTATCAATAGGTAGAGATTTACGAGGTAATTTTTTTATATGTTATGAAAAAAATTGCTAATAACGTAGAAAATTCTTTACTAATATGATATAAAAAAATACATTACATACAATATACACATTCCAAAACACAATGTTTCTTCATTTGAAGTAAATTTTTGTGTAATTTTAGCCTTTGAGTCTGTATGCCTAAAACATAGTTCCTTACTACTAAACCTCTACGGAGCTGAGGTTGGAGTGCAAGATTTGAGTGGACAGCAAACATTATGCTGTTGTGTGTGGGTCCTCTGGGTTTCCCAATCCCAAAATTGAAATGCCCTCAGAGACCCCGATATCAAGTCGGGTTAAAACACTGCATGCATAAGTGACCTAGTACTGACATTTTCATAATCCTCCCATATGTTATTATTGGTCATTTAATGATAGTGTAGGCATAATAGAAGATAGATACATGCAAGTGCCCAAGATCCTATATTTAAGACTGGGGAACAGAATTTGATCCAATTCCTGGACTTGTTACCATGCAACATCAATATTTTCCTTAAAATTTTTGAATGTATCTGAGATAATATTTTACCCTGTTATTAATCGAACTGGTGACTCCAGAATAGAGTTGAGCTTTATAACTAGGCCTCTCAGGTTAGCCAGTCAGTTAACCGGTCAGTTAACAGTTTTAAAAATCTAAAAATGTTCCTGATTGTTAATTTTTTTAAATAGTTATGTTAAATTACATTTTTTTGTTTAACTAATTCCAGCTGGCCTCTTAACATCATTAAATTGCTGGAAAGCTATGGGCATTCTTAAATAGTATGAACAAGTTTGTCCTTGGGGTGTTATTGATATAGTTTTTCATTTGGTTCAAAAGTTACCATGCAACTTTGACCTGATGACATTAATTTAATATGTTTTAATTTATAATCATGTGAAATGTTGGACAAAAATCGTTTTATAAAGGCTTAAGCAATAAAACACATTTAGCTAAAAGCATTAGTTGATGGCAAAGTTTAGGCCAGTCCAGAAAAAAACGGGTTCAAGGGAAATAACGGAGCATCATTTTTAAACTTGCTTAGTTACGTAGTTTTCTTTTTTACTAGCCTTAACTTAAAAAATAGATTTACCGGGAGCACTAGATAATATGTGAAAACAGTAGTATATACTCGTATCTTCGTTGAAACGGGATGTAGGGATTAAAAGAAACCGATACAAACAAACAAATTTGACACGACAGTCGCAGCCGGTCTGTCCCAGCCTTGTGATAACCTAATCATTGGCCAGCCACTCACCGGTCGTGCTCTTTTGTGATTGGAACATCACATTGTACTATTGCTGGTCGCGATACAGTATTTAAACAATTTTCAAATCTTGCCTTGATGACCGTCTCACTGGGTAGTAAAGGATAATGTGCGAGTGATTGGAGACTTTGGACTAAACTGGCCGTTATTTAAAATTGTGGTAATGCTTATTGGAAAATGTATGTTAAAAGTCGATGCTCAAAATTAAATTTGAGTATAATTTTTTTAACCTTTTATAAACGCTCAATTGCTACTACAAAATGGTGTGTTTTTAGTTTTATTTCTGTAAATAAAACGAGACGTTATAATATAAAAAATTAGTGTTACACTGACCCCTTCAAACTTCTACTAGATGTAAAATCGCTATGAAATAAATCGTTTGATAAAAATACTAAACCTTTTTAGTTCGTGTAGTGTAGGAGAATGAGTCAAATCCTCTAAACAACAAGGGGCGGGTTTCTTTTGTTAAAACAATTACAGGTGGAAACGTTTTGGTTTTGTTTTGAGTAAGTAAAATATACCGAGTCCAAATAAAAACTACACCTCTGAATAGTCTGCGAGTTTGAATTCATTTAGTATTCTTACTCGTCGTAGCATGCCGACTGTAGGGTCGTGTTAAACCAGTTCAAAAAAGCTTTGTCTCTAGAACAAAACTACACTCGTCACTGGCCCCTCAACATCGCGGCTTATACACAATGTACACCGTCTTATACACTCGCACGTGCAATCTTAATTGTACCTAGGTTTGTGACCAGCAATGGAAATTATATTCATTTTAAGTTAAGAGTCATCTTCACCCCTGGGCCAGTAGCCCATTGTTGCGCAGTCGGCAATCTTAATCATACGGCTTAATCATATGGTTAATCATATGGCTTAATCATATGGTCTTGTATTCCCCTGTTTCGGACGCCGTTTTTCAACCGATTTTCTTGAAACTTGGTAAGTGTTTAGTTGAATAGTTATACTATGTCGCTCATACCTCGGAATTTTGAAAATTTTACTAAATTTTGAAATATTACTAAGGAAAATCGAGTTACTTTGCGAAGTCACAGAAAGTAATATTTGTTAAATTTTCAAAATTTCGAGGTATGAGCGACATAGTATAACTATTCAACTAAACACTTACCAATATGATTACCATATGATTAACATTGCCGACTGCGCAACAATGGGCTACTAGCCCAGGCAGGGGTGAAGATGACTCTAAATGTATAAGTTTGTCGATTTTGATTGGTATTCTCGGTGAACTCTCATCAGAGGAGTCTCTAATTGATCACAAACGATACAAAAGATGGTTTTCAATAATGAACTAAAACCATTTACCTCAAAATTAACCCTATGGCTTTTAGTGGAGCGAGGTGAGTTATTAACTGACATTTCTTCGCTTGAAAGCCTTGCACTTTTTTGTTTTCTATGCACATGGACCACCGGCAACGATACTTCCGAACCACCGTAGCGGTCAAACGCTTTTTTGTCCCGGAGTTAAACTCGGACCCGTTTGGTGATATCTCAGAGATCTACCACTGAGCTGCTGTATAAACTAACCCTAATGATTTATTTTTAAGATTGTATATGTACAGAGTATTTAGCGAATTTCCCTATAGTGAATACGCTATTACGGATAGCGTATAGTACTCATGGTAAGACCTAAGCCTGGGACCAAGTTACTTTTTTGTTTTAAGGTCCATATAAGCCAAAAACAACATTCGTTCAAAATGCATGGCAGCAAACCTACATGCTAAGTCCCATGGTATTCACATGGAAAATATGATGATAATGGGAGCAAGAAAGATGGAGATAGTAAAGTGTCTATTCTTAATCAGCTGATTAGCTGTATTCTGGAATTTGTTAATTTGGAATGTTTATGTTTTGGGATTTGTGAACAAATCATTCTTTTTTCATCGGAGCTTTGGATACGCACATTTAATACGGTTAAAAAAGTAACTTATTACAAAAACAACATTCGTTCAAAATGCATGGCAGCAAACCTACACGCTAAGTCCCATGTTATTCACATGGAAAATATGAGGATAATGGAAGCAAGAAAGATGGAGATGACAAAAAAAAAAAGATTAATAAAAATAATAAACTGAGAAATATAATGCCATTAAATATATTATATTTACTTGTAAAGATTATTAATTAGCCTATACAAGGTAACCTGTAACCGGTGAGCAGGGCTAAAAGAATATTTTGCATCCCCTATTTTTAGCCCCTTTACAAACCACAAAGTTTTATGATGTTGAAACAAAAATATCTTTGGAAATTCTCTGAGTACGTAGGTCTGCTGCGACGGGGGGTATAGTCACTATTTGTCTGGTGACACTGAACCGTAGTGTGTGTGGGATACAGCCAAGTTTCACGATCCGGTGATACAATACGTATAAGTCATATAATATAGTATTGTATATACCGTATCGTATTAATTCTATGTATCGCATTAGTGCTATGTATCGCAATACGCGTATCATATGGGGAAAAATATCGCATAATTAATACGTTTCGTTTTGTAAATCACAAAATATTTTACTTTACTAGTTAGGGCAAATTAAAAAAAAACGTGATACACAATCAAAATATTCGGGAATTAATTTTTTGAGATTTGGAATTGAAAATCCTGGATTGACCTTCACAAATATATACATTCCTATATATGATTTTTTTTATTGTTTGCCGAACATTTTCTAAAAGTGATCTGTCAGATAAAATGGTTGTACATTAACTAGTTTATTAAAAAAAAATTTTGTTAATTTCATGTTATACAATGAGTCAAACAATCGTGTGGCCAAAAAAGGAAACATTGTGATAGGCCTATGTAAAATGTTCTACCGTTACAACTAATGAAACTTGCCAGGTTCAAGGTAACGGATTCAATGCAGGTTATGCATAAAGATTGTATCATATGGGGTCAGTTTGAACGGTATCGAACGCTTGCTCTTGATTGGTTCAACCCCTAGCATGGACATATAGTGCAACTAGGATGACTTAAAAATGTTATACACATGGAACCGTAATATGTTACTGTAAATTAAAGCGTAGTCATGTAGTAGTCATTAGGGTCAAACATTGGCGTGTGTCATGTGTATTACTTTATTACAAACAGTTAACAGTTCTCTTGAACTTAAACCTACTCATATTTTTCAAATCCACTTGATTGTTTATATGTAGGATAGGGTAACCGTAGACCTTAGCCATCACAATTCAATAAATATATTCATTAATTTATAAAACTATAAAAAGCACTTCAATTGTGCATTAAAAAATGCCAGTAACATTTTTAAGGTGAAACAGGACCTACTTGTTATTTATCATCACGGTTTTTAAGTGTCATCGTCACGAAATAACTCAGATTAGTAATACTTAGTAAAAGTAAAAAAATCTTTCTTTTTACTTACATTATAAACTTAAACCAGTGATTTTAAAAGCAAATAACCGTAATCCAGGCAACCATTAATGGGCTACAATTCCACTAAGAATGATCGAATTATATTAATAAGAAAAATATCAAACTAATAAAAAATGATTAAAAACCATCATATTTTTATGAAAGAATTCAATAGGATCATTATCGAATGTGGTTCCATCAGTATAGTGATGTCTCTTTTCCAGTAACCATTATTCAAAAAACTTTTCAGATTTCTTCAGATTATCAACACACAGCGGTAGATAAGAATTTCTCCTCTACACAACTACACAACCGATGGACACAGTCGCCCCGGCTATAAGTTACTCGGGCTTTACTGGCGAAGGTTTTGTTAACAGAAAAACATTCTAAAATAACTAACTAAACAACTAAACATTGAATTGAGTGTAAATTTTAAATTAATATTTCAAACTTCCAATAAATAATACTTTATTTATTAAAAAAAAAACTTCAAGAAATTCCTTTTCCATGAGCTTTCAGCATTAAAGACAGATATGAATCTATAGATAAAGTTAAGGACATATCATTAGAACCCGATGAATATATGGTATTTTTTTATGTAGAATCATTGTATCCAAACGTCCCAATACCAACTACAATGAATATAATAAAATCCTGGTTAAAGTCAAATGATTTCGATGATAAAATTATTGATGAGTATTTACTTCTAATTAATTTGTGTATGAAACAAAAAGTTTTTCAATTCCAAGACAAATTTTACCGACAAACCTTTGGCACGACAATGGGAAACCCTCTTTCTTGTTTTATTGCTAATATCTTTTTAAGTAATTTGGAAAAAAATGCCAAATCAACTCTAAATTATTTCCCTAGAATTTGGTTCCGTTATGTGGACGATGTGTCCGCTGTCTTCAAACAGACTGAAGATCTCCAGCAATTTATAGTACAACTAAATTCTTTTTATCCTTCAATCAAGTTTACTTTTGAAAAGGAGAGTGATAGCTCAATACCGTTCCTTGATTTGCTTGTAATAAGAAACACCTATAATGAGATTGAATTTGATATTTATAGGAAACCTACAAGCAACAGTCGGCTTATAACGAAGGATTCATTTGCCCCTGACTCTAAAAAAGAGCAGCTTATAACAGTATGGTATATAGACTTCTACATACTCCTCTTAATGAAGAAAGATTCAATGAAGAAGTAAAAAAGATAATTTCAGCCCAAACTTGATTGACAAAATTATAAATAGAATGAAAAATAAAATGACACAAAGATCAAGAACCACAGTGCTTGAAAGTAAAGAAAAGGATGACAACTGGAGATCAGTAACTTTTACGTCTTTTAATAAAATAATTGGGAAATCATTCAAGAAACATGCTCAAATTAATGTAAGTTTTTCAACAAAATTCAAACTTTATTAGGAATTAACTTTATTCGAACTTTATTAACATTTATTGGAAGTTCAAAAAGTAACATCGACAAGGAACTTAAATCTGGAATATATGAAGTGCCATGTGACAATTGTGATAAATTATATGTGGAACAAACAAGAAGAAAATTAGAAACACGTTTAAAAGAGCACATTAGCCATATAAAATTTAACAGGCCTGAAAAATCTGCTATGGCGAAACATGCCTTAGAAACTGGACACTGTTTTTCTAAAATTAAATTAATTAAAGAAGTCAGTAATAATCAATTCTTGGATGCACAAGAGACATTTGAAATGAATAGGCGTAAACTCAAACTAGTCAACAACGATCCCGGACCCATTCAAAATTCACCGTTAATAAATTTTCTAAATATCTAGTTACAAAGTTAGATTCATATAATTAAGGTTGCGGTCTACCCCAACCAAAACAACAACAATGCCGAATACCGCCTCGCGGCCGTAGGGCTAGGCGCTGCAGAGGTTTACGGGGATCGTGTTTCAGAATTAAGCGATTAAGATAGAGATTAGCTGTTAACTTTTTCTAAAAGTAGAAAAAAAGATCTAGTCGGCTATCTCTTTAGAATTTTTAAATAAAATTTCTAATTTCAGTAATAACTGTCTAAAATCATCTGTTTTTTAGTTCTGTAAATGCAGAGGTTTACGGGGATCGTGTTTTAAAAATAACCTCTTAAGATAGAGATTGGCTGTTAACTTTTTTTTAACTTAAAAAAAAGGATCTAGTCAGCTATCTTTTTAGAATTTTAATATAAAATTTCTTATTTCAGCTATAACTGTCTAAAATCATCTGTTTTTTATCGATTTTTAACTGAAGTTTTCTATTGGTTTTAATGAACTAATTACAAAAGTGTAACAGAGGGAAATTAGTACCGTTATTCTTCTTTAATATGACACTTTATTTATAGCTCTAGGCTTCATTTGGCAGAAGATAACACGATTCTAAAAAACCCTTGCATTTGGGTGCGCGCCAGGGGTGGACCGGAGCCCGGGACCACCCCGGTCTACCCCTGGCGCGCACCCAAATGCAAGGTTTTTTTTTTTAGAATCGTGTTATCTCCTGCTAAATGAAGCCTAGAGCTATAAATAAAGTGTCATATTAAAGAAGAATAACGGTACTAATTTCCCTCTGTTACACTTTTGTAATTAGTTCATTAAAACCAATAGAAAACTTCAGTTAAAAATCGATAAAAAACAGATGATTTTAGACAGTTATAGCTGAAATAAGAAATTTTATATTAAAATTCTAAAAAGATAGCTGACTAGATCCTTTTTTCTAAGTTAAAAAAAAGTTAACAGCCAATCTCTATCTTAAGAGGTTATTTTTAAAACACGATCCCCGTAAACCTCTGCATTTACAAAACTAAAAACAGATGATTTTAGACAGTTATTACTGAAATTAGAAATTTTATTTAAAAACTCTAAAAAGATAGCCGACTAGATCATTTTTTCTACTTTTAGAAATAGTTAACAGCTAATCTCTATCTTAATCGGTTAATTCTGAAACACGATCCCCGTAAACCTCTGCAGCGCCTAGCCCTACGGCCGCGAGGCGGCATTCGGCATTGTTGTTGTTTTGGTTGGGGTAGACCGCAGCCTTAATCATAAAAATGTTTTTATAGTATACAGTTTTATATTAGTAATTTTACCATAATATTGTAAATTATCATATGTAACTTTAAATCACATGTTTAGCAGAAACTTTATATTTATAAATTAATTTTTGTTTTAGTTGTTATAGTCTAAGGATGCATTCCTTGAATGCGAAAGGCCTCACCTCAATAAAGTATTATTTATTGGAAGTTTGAAATATTAATTTAAAATATAATTTACACTATACTCCAATAAGAAGAGCTGTTGAAATGATTAAATTGAGAGTAAAATAAATTCTGTATTTACATTCCAACAGTTGGATATCTTTTAGGAGGAATTAATGGTTAAGTAGTGTAAACTAGGTCATTTTTATAGGACATTACTTTAATTATGTGTAACCTAGAAATTTAGTGCATCTCTAAATTCATTCTTTTAAAATAAACTTTGTGGTAATAGAAATTTCTTCTGTGAACAACCAGTTAGTAGTGAATAATATATATTTTAAATAATCATTAGATAATAAAAAGAAAATTTAATAGATAAAATAATACAAAAATTCGTTGGTTATTGGAGTAATTTTTATGTACACTTTTTATTATGTGAAACAATAGACAAACAAGCTAAACGTCAACAATAAGGTTATGAATTCACGGCGCAGGGTAGTTGAAATGCAGCTCGCCGCTCCCGATGTTTCAGGGAGATTTATATTTCATTCTTTTGTGGTTAAACGTTGACTAAAACATGCATATCAAACACTCTAATTCCAGGTTCAAATTATGTCATTCATTTTGTATGGCGATGTAAAATTTTTTCCTACTGAAATCTCCAAATTGGTTTGTAACATTATTATTAAAATATATTTGAACTTAATGCATTATCACCTTAATGCTATTCTTATAGATTACAGGAAGATTATACAGATTATGTACTACAGGAAGTATTATGTATTACAGGAAGATTATGTACTAAGTTTAAAAAATCATGGATAACGTAATTGTTTTAAACGTCTGCTGTGTGAAATAGTTTGTACTGTAAGGAATGGTATGATATAAATATTCAGTTCGGAAACAGTTATTCGAAAATAACAATAGCCTTGTAAGTTACTTCTATAACATTATTTTCTTATGTTTTAAGACGCTTGATACGTGTAAATGCACATGATCCATATCAAATTCAAAATTGTAAACATCCAGCTGAAACAACTAAACATGACGTTTCGATTTCATAAAGAACTTCATTATGCTTGTCTGAGCTAACTAGGTATGTGGCAATTTATCGATATAATGCTCTGTGAAATGACAAAATCAGGGTGATTATTTGGGGGCGAATATATGTGATAGACTGTTAACAATAATGAAGAGACAATCAATATCGGAATGCTAAACTCTCTTCTTAAAAACGTTATAACTGTCGGTTATTCGAAACCTATGACGGTTGCCTAACCATATAGATTTGATTTTGTTATACCCAATTACCGTATTGGGTCATTTTGTTTAGTGTTCGTTACAACTGTAATTGAAAGTTTGTCCTAAAGTTTTATACTCGTATATTTACTTTATCACACACTTACTTATTTAAGTGTTCCTTGAGAAAGCAATACTTACAGTTCAATGAAAAAATTGGAACGAATGAGAAGACAAACCAACAATAATAATACAAAATAAAATATAGGACGATTGGATTTTGTGTGACGTGACTGAAATAGGATATTGAATTAGGAGAAACCGGAGCGAACAAACAAATCTGTGTTGTGTCCCGGCCTCACAGGACAGTTGTGAGTAGCAGCTGGTCGGTTCGCAGGTATGTGATAACCCTGGTATTGGCCAGCGTCTGATAGTTTTCCCAGATTGGACGACCGTATTTGAGGTCGCAACAATTACAATACTAGGTTTCCAAACCTTTTTCTAGCAATACTCGTATCATATCAAACTAAGCCACGATTTGTTTTCCCTCAGACTCCTATCTTGCTTGAAGTTTTCCAGCAATAATATTAAACCTAAAATAGTTTGCATTATCCAGGTGTATGATTTTCTAATCCTTCTTAAATATATGTTGTATATATTAAGTACTGCATATGGAAGTTTAACTGAACACAAAAATTTAGTTTCAAAATAAAAGTATTTTTAAAATTATACCTGTCACATAAAAAAGGGAAAAATAAAAAACCGAATAGTTGTTCTTGCAGACAACTTGTTCTTAACGTAAAAATTTATTTATCATCTCGTGGTTAACAAAGTAAGTATAGTATGTGAAAAAAGTGCTGATTGAAGAAATAATCTAGAAGAACAAATCATGTTATATTTGTAATGAAGTACATACCACATGGAAGTTAGAAGTTTTGTAATCTATTATATAGATTACAATGGCTGACAAGTAACAACTAGTGTTAAAATAGAAAACCACAGCGGTCCAGTATGCTATGATGACTGAGCGACCGGCAGTAATGACACCCTGGGGCCCGGGAGCGTGATTGTACTTCGGGGAGCCGTTGCGTTGGGCTCCATGGAGCGATGAGCGGCTCATACCCGCGGATTGAAATATCTATAGAGATCTTTATACTATAGGTAGTACTAGCAACTATGTTTGCCAACACCTGCAATGTCAAACTTTACTCCTTGTAAAGGGGGATACATTTTTGTCTCCCATATGAGAGCCGCTTAAGAACATCATTGACAATTTGGCAATACTGTCGTTCGTTACTCCTGTTGATTAAAACTGGCAACATTTGACGTTCAGAGTTTCGAGGTTAGGTAACAACATAATAGTGCCAGTGATCGTTTATCAACGTTTTTGTATATTTCTGAGAGATTTTTGAGTGGGAGAAAATATTATCCATCGGGAAAGTTGTAACTCTCGCCTACGGATTGGGTGCCAACAATTTACCTTAGGAAGATAATGTTATCATTTACTCCCTTATACGCTCAAACGATTTTGCAATTGAAAAAGACTAAATACAAAAATTAAAACTATATTTTGTAAGTAGAGGAGAGGACAAACATACGGTACCAAACTAATTGGGTAGACAAGCGGTTATTTCTTTCCAAAACACTCTCCAAACGCTCAACTACACCGCAATTATTTGCAACAATATTCCACCGTCATACCACATAATGTTTGAATAACATTCAATCCAATTTACACTATTCATTTTTAATAATGGGAAAGTTAGGAAACATTGTTTGTAATCGTAATTGGAGACGCATTAAGTGTACGAACCTCACATGTAACTGAAGTTCTAGCAAAAAGGTGATATAATAAAGTATAAAATAAACGTAAAAAAATAGAATAATAAATGCTTGCAATGTATGAATTGAACGTGTTCAATTTTTTTCAGTAACTCATTGTTGCAGCGAAGCTCATTCCAAAAAAGCTTCCAATAACCAAACGAATTTGTCATAATTTAACGTAAAATAGGTATACAGTAGTTTTAAGACCACAACTACAATATTAGACAGGATCTAGTATAATAATAACTTAATTGTACAGAAAAGTATTTCCAAAGATAGTCTGCTAATAGTCTCGGGATTCCAACGGTTATGTTGAATTTCCTTCGAAAGATATTCGATATCTGGGATGTCCAGTTGAATAAGTTATATGGCGACAACGTAAACAAAGATTATATCGCGTGCAGTTTGGCAATGTGATGGTTAAGTGCCAATAAGCGTTACCATGTTTACATCGTCAGAAACAATAACCAGACCGACCACCGCCTCGCCACCTTGACAGATCGTCCTAGTGGATACTGCATGGTTTGGTTGAATTTTGTCACAGGTTATATTTTAAACCTTCAAAAACGTTCAAAAAACCATGTTAAATCAAACACGTTTAAACTCAAATGTATAATTTGTATAAGAGGTTTACTAAAATTTTTTTATAAATAAAAAAGTTTATTCAATTAAGTATAAGAGTCGTATTCACCTTTGAGCTTGTAGCGCAGTCAGAATTTAAATTCACAAATGTTAGTATTGTGGCTTTAGATAAAAACAAGCGTCGTAAACACAAGTTTAAAACTTAATAAACTGAATCATACAAACAAACATTTTTAAAACTCAATTACGAGCGATTGAAACCTAGTTATCGGCGGTGGACGCAGCTCTAGTAAAATGCAATTGCATTACTCACTCATTGCACCGGCTATTGAACTCCGTTAGGCTTTGATTAGGGCGATTGGCCGGAAACAGATGATATAATTCCTGCCGTAGACTCTCTGTGCCATGTATCTCACTTACCCATGGCCACTACAACATACATGGGTTCATTCAGGAATTAGATTTAAATTCAATAATTATTGGTACTGTACGAAATGAATGAAACAATAATTATTATTCAGGTTTATTGGTGGTATATAATTTGTATACATATGTTCGTTTTAAATTCATTTCAATCTGTCTCTTCTCACTTCTTACAAATATAAATTCACTCATCTGGTAAAGGAACAGTAACTTTAATGTATAGTAACGAGTAAAAGGTTAGTTTAATTCATGTTTTATAATCTGACGTTTCTTTATTTTACTGGTAGTGTACTTTATTTTACATTCTCTTATAAACAATGCAGTTTTTCTAAGATTTACACTTTGTTCTTGTTAACTAACTTTAACATGATATAAACATGTAAAAAACACCCTGAACAATAGGTTGAAAAACCTTTCTCGTAACAAAATTTGTTTAAACTTTATTGAATATAAACATTTAATTTGGTTTTGCAATCTGGTTGTCTGATGTATTTTTCCAGATGGCAAACCTTGTGAGCTGGAGTAGCTGGAGTTTGTCATTCAATCTAACTTAGGACTGCAATGTTTTAACTGAATTGGAAAAGAAACTTTGTCGAATTATTTCTTAAAATGGACAATTGTGGCCCATTGCGTTAAATATAATTCTGAATAAATAAAATTTTAATTTAATTTTTTTATTTTTTTACTTATGTTGATACGTAATTATGTTATTTTAAAATACTTCCTAAAAAACTAATATATATATTTTTCTAAAATCTGTTTTAAAGGGGAAATTTGTAAACAATCAATCCTAGATCCCATATGAAATCGTATGAAAATGTCAAGGAATAAAATATTACAACGATTAAAAGTTTAACAATACTTATCGCCCCTTCCGAATGTACCTACTTTCCTCTTTTGAGTAGATGAAATGTTGTTTAACTGAGTGTGTGTTCATTAGCATATTATTCTAGATCCTTGGGTCATAAGTTTGTTTCCTACATAAATAACAATTTGTTTTTAAATTAATAAAAATAAAATTGTTATTTATGTTCTCTTAACTCCAGTGGCAATCTTCCTTACTAAATTCTATATTGTATTAGGAATTGGCACTATAATCAAAATAAATGTAATTTTGTTAAATTATTCTAATTAAACAATTAATTTTTTCAATACAAATAAGTCAATAAATCAATTGCATAGTGGAATTTTAGTTTTTTTTCTTCGAATAAATCTGGATGATTAGGATGCATAGTTGGGTACTAAGCTAAGTTACTCGGGTACTTTGAACCGTCTCCTTTCATTCATAGTTTACCGTCAAATGATTGAAAGTAAACCAAAATAATTAAGAGTTTTAAGCTTTTGCATGGCGCAACGAGTTTAAAAAGGGCGTTTAATTAAGGAAATACTGGCGAACTTTTCGAAGATTGAGGTTTAAAGAGAAAGTTAACACTTTTCTAAACATACTGTATAATGATTTCACCTCCAATTATGTAGATTGCACTACGACCCTCTAGATTAAGCAGTTGCTTTTAAAAATCTGAAACTTCCATTCTTTTGTAAATATAGTAAATAATTGGCATGAGAACATGGCTTATTGCATAGGATAGATTTTGAAAGTTATTATTTAGTTGATTGTTTACATAGGATCATCATACTACCAGTAGATAGGTCAATCCTAAAATCAAAGTGTAAACTAAACTACACTCATTATTTTAAACCAATGAATATTTATAATAAAATTCCCAAATTAAAACTACAACAAAATTCTAATTTAATTTTAAAAAGACCAATGGGTATTTTCGATTAATTAAATGGACTTTCAAAACCAAATTCGTACTTCAAAATACCCTATTAGGTTTTACACCATAACTATATTTTACTAAATCAGAATAACAAACTGGGCAATCCAATTTTAATTTCGAACTTAACATTTATTTTGGACAACCATCAATGTGATTACCAATGAGAGACGTGCGTGTTATAACTGTAAGGTGATAAATCGGTCTCTGCCAAACTTGGTGACATGTTATTTCCCAAACACATTATGGACAGGTTAGACTCGAATGCATAACCGCATCCTACTGGATTTTATGTATGGAACCCTCCTATGACTTATTGCTTTGACTTCCTCCCACCCATAATGGAAGAATGTGTTACAAACAGCAATCATTGAACACAGAACGTAACATCTGAACAAGGGCAAGGTTCACCGCTAGTTAATCATAAACGTTTCTCTATAATTATATTTTAAGTTGAAGAGATTTTATTACTTCTTGTGCCAAAGATGTAGCTGGGAGTAGCGGAGTTTGTGTTTATTAATCGTTTGAGATAGTTTTACCAGCCTCTGAAAATGCTATTTTATAATAGGTATAGCATGCTATTGTATTATATTTCCGGTAGAAAGTATAGTAAAATCAATAACACTACTATGATAATGTTAAACTCTACATAGTTTTATAGTTCCTGGGGTTTCTGTAGTTTCCAACTCATTTATGCTATTTATTCAAGCTAATACAAGAGAAAACGTTAGCTAATATTAATTAATTAATATATATATAATCAATATTCTTTAAAGATAGTAATTCCAATAAGAAAAGTATTTTAAAATACATACACATTTTAATCAGAATATGTAATAGTTAACATTTATTTGATGGACTTAACAAGTTTGGATTCAGCTCCCGGATACCCTCCGCCGGATGCTGATACTTTTTGTAGTGCACCGGAACTTCCACTTCTGGTTAACTTTCCTAAAATAATGCCGATTAGTTTCGTTTAAATGCTTATGACGGATGCAGTAATAGAAAACAATAAAGCATTTGAAAAAGCAATGGAAAAGTGACTTGAAACACTTTGAACTTATTTTGCACTTTACTTTTTGTTCATGTAAAGTTGTATATTTTTAAAGTTTGTAGACGATCATGGCGCATTACTTGTTGACACTACAGTAGTTTCTTATGACGTAAGCGGACTAGTGGAATATGAAAATAATTCACTAACTGCACGAGGAACATCATTTAGTTTGACCTGGAACTTAATGATGACCCTTGACTTTGGAGAGATCCAAAATATAGAGAAATTGAGGAATGCTTTTATTTTTATATATTTTATATATATATTTTTAATGCGTATTTTTATCAACCGTAGTTTTTAACTTTTTATTTTAAAATTCTCATAGAAAAAGGTAGGTTAAGTGGTGTATTATTCAACAATTAAATTGCTCACTTTAGAAAAAAAAGAAAAAAACAGGATTTGGGTTTAACCAACTTTTGTGACATTAGATTTTTACTTTAATGTTTCCGTGGATTCAAAAGGTATGAAGGCGTGCAAAATAATGTTCGCTAAGCGCAATATATTCAAGACATACGAATTGCTAATTTCTGTTGCACCTAAGAATTAAGGATCGTAAAACATATTGCATTTTAAGTTAAGTTCTTTAAAAGAATCTAGAATATCTGGAATGACACTAGAGTCGATTCTGAACGCGAATAATAAAGCTAATATTAGAATATTTTTAAGTGTAATGTTGTACATTGTAAAAGCGTATAGAAGGTGACTTGATTGTAATATTAATTGTTTAGATAGCAGTAGAGTAAATAATTTGTTAAATATTTAGCTATTAATTTTAATTTTAGTGCGTATCCATTGCTTTAGGTTATGCAAATCTTACCTCTGTGTGTCTATAGGTTTGCCGATTAACTTTAATAATTTAAACCTGTCTGTCCAACGCAATCCATCCATAAGATACGGTGCCAGTGATACAAATAACAGTTCAATTAGTTTATGATACCTTCCGGTGTTTTCAGTTATTGCTACTGTAATATGAGTCCAACCACTCGTAAAAAGGGAATTGAATATACAATGGGCTGTGAACGGTCCACTTGGTAACTGGCATGTAGCCTACGATTCCTATATCGTTTAGCGTTATATCAAGACTGAGAAATGAAACATAATGTCATGTTACATTTACGAGAAACAATTCAAATAAAATGTAAACATAATTATTTTTTAACATGTGTCTGAAACTAGATTTTCATTGGGATTAAAAAGTATTCTCTAAAATTTTTGATATCCTTCAAGATTGCAGAATGTATCAGAAATGACCTCCTATTATATGTGATTGCAGTTTATGAATCCCTACAACCTTTTCTTGAAAATGAATTTCTTGATTGCTAGCGGTAACTAAATTAAAGAACAATATCATTCCGAGTTAATAAGCAAAAATGCCTCTCTGTGGGAATGAACATCTACTCGTGTGGTGTTTTCTTTGAATTTATTACATCAGGTATGTTTTCAGTTTAATACTTATTATGTTGGATCATAACTTTCAAAATATGGGAAGATTGAATTTAACATAATATTCCAGACCCAGATATTTTTATACATGTGTTTGGATGTCGCATATATTATTGTAGGTATTGTGTATATTATATATTACTTATTGTGTATTATAATTACTAAACTTATAACTAAAGGAATTGTAAAATAATACAATACTAGAAAAATTATAACTATCCAGTTACTGTTTATTTGATGCAAAGTAATCTGACTAAATTGAAATTTTCCAACAGAATCTTTAGAACAAAATGTTTTTGAACTTGAAAAATATTAAGTTTTACTGTTATGTTTTTAATGCAAAGTTTATCGTCTCTTGTTTTTAGTATGGAAGCCCATTAAGGCAATGTTTTTATTAATGTATTTGTGAAAAACTCTCCCCCTAGAAAAATCTAAAATTGATCATCTGCACCATTGGTTTGACAAAAAACTGACTAAGTGTATAGTAGGGATATTATTTTGTTGGCTAATGACGGGGAAGCTACCCCCTCCAACACCAGGTGCTATACAGCTCATAATTTAAGTAAATACGTAGACCAACATAACATTTGGAAAACACTTTGGTTGGGGCAACCTCGTTTTTACTCCAGCTAAAGTCATTTCCTATTCATTCCATCCATTACAGATTCATTACATTATTTTTATACCTATTGTGTAAGGTTCTAAGCCTAAACAGCTGCCAAAGCAAGCAGTTAGCTGTCAGAGGAGGACAAGGACTGTCGTGTCCTGAAGTCTATCCGTCTATCTCGGCTGCTCTTCTGCATTTCAGTCAACACATAATCCGAGTCGAGCCACCTGTGGGTGATTTACAACGGCCAGCTTATCTGCTGAATTCAGCCAACCCTGTAGGTCACTTTGGTCGTTTATTTAATAACTGATCAAAATCCCTCGCATTGTTCTTGCAAACAAAATATAACTTAAGCATAATGGAAGAGCAATAATAAATAAATTTACTGTAGGAACAAGGGTTATATTTCTATTAACAGACGAAAGGAAGGACGTCGTATTTAACTGTCGTGTTCGTCATTAAACCAACTATTCTTGTTAGAAAATTTGCATTACAATTAACTCAAATGAAAAATTAACATAAAACTAAAATATTTGGGTATTCTGTGTATTTTTGTTACCCACACACAAGAATTGAATTTCAACCTGGAGTTAATATATGAATTAAACAAAAAAGGAAATTGGAGAGGTGTAATAATACAACTTCCTCGTGTATATTAAGTTTCATGGTTTATATCATAAGCATTATAAAAAAATAAACATAATTCATAAGAGCTAAATGAATTTGCAACGCATGAAATAAGCATGATGAAAAACAAACTACATTTACAATACAATTTTTATACAATATTCATAAAAAACCCAATTGTGTAACAATTGATATTAAAACAATATATTTCCTTGATTAATCCCGGTGGACAGTTGCGAGCTATCACTTAAGTTTTCTCAAATTTATTTCTCCATGGGGATTATAGTTTAAGAGCAATGTTTCCAAATGTTTCCTTTTACTATTTTGATTTATGTGAAAAAAAAAATACTATGGAAGAGATTTGAGATTTTTTATTCTGTGATCGGCCATTAACACTAAAAAATGCAAATAGCCATCGACGCCAATGAACATTTTACTACCTTGTTCTTTTATACACTACGTTAGAGATGCTCGTGTTGGATATCAAGTACTGTATTTGTTAATTGAAGGAAAGGGGAATTCTTTGAAAACATTCGTTTTGGATAAACTGCTAAAAAGTAATATTAAAATCAATTAGGACTCATTAGCAAAAACATTAAGTAAGTTATACAAACATTATGAATGATTTATTTACGACTGTTGTTGAGGTCAAGTGACGGCGGATTCGTCCGGCACAGCATTCATTGACACTACTGCTAATGGATCACAAGTGATCATGTCATTTCCAATCCCTTTGACCGACAAATTGCCGATACTTGCGTAAAGATTTCCTTTTATATACCGGTCAAATTATTGTCTTCAGTTTTTAATATTTCTTACATTTTTAAATATTTTAATATTTATTTCTTTAGGTCATTGTTGGATGTAATTTAGAAATAGTTTTTTTTTCAAGTGACATGGTGATTAAAATTCAGAAACTTCTAAGATTATTCATGGTACACAACTGTTAAGTCATTTTTATGCTATTATTTTAAATTACATATTTGCTAGTTTGAATCCTTACCTCTCTCAAGTTTTCCCATGTGAACTTGAACTTTCGATGCTTTGTCTATATTTTACTAGCAATAATGTTCTCTATATTAGTTCTCTTGAGAAGTAGTTGCTTCAAGCCATACTAAAACTTTGGACGTATTCTAATACCTATCTGCTTTAATATGCCTAAATTCGGGTCCAAAATTCTATCTTTAGTATAGTCTCAAAAAGTTCTTCTTCAATCTTTTATCACGGTAATTGAGAATATAAACATCAACGCAAAAATTGTCATACATTATTGAAAATATGCGTCTGATTTGAAGATAAGTGGACTAGCTTACTCATGGATAATTATAACTGAGTAGTACAAGAATGTTGTCAAATATTCTATTTGTTTCCCAGGTTAAATTGTACAAATTTTATCCTTTACAGATTTCATATAAAGAGTGTAATTATATAAAATAATAAAACATAAAGGAGCATATTTTTAACATGTATCATTATTTAGTAAATATAGTTGTTCTAATGTATTTTATATTATTGAAAAATAACTTACTTCATATACTTTGAGTCTAATTATGTTTGTTCTTCTAATAAAATAAGTAGTTTTATTTTTAAAACTACTAGTAGGTTGTATAATCTGTGGGAGGATTAATGTATTTGAAATTCACCGCATAGGAACAAAATATTCAGTAGTTTGATATTTGATTCCACGGCCCAGTGATGTACTTACATCTTTGATCAACGCCACAGAAGAAGTTTAACATAGTTTCATTGAAACATAAACAGCTGGTGTCGAGTAAAGTTGTCTCAACTAGGTCTCTAATTAGGGCGACGAATATTTACTAACTAATCTTGCATAGTTTCCAAAATGCATATAATTAGTTTTCTTTATGATTTAAACGGTACTAATTGACAGATATATGTTAATTGTGAATCAAATCCTCCGAATTCATTGATTTTTTTGTGCTATGATACTTACGAGTACCTGATACCTACGAGTTACCTGCTATGATGATATCGACGACTTTTCGTGAATCTTTGGACTTAAACAACTAGTATTTTTGAAAACTATATGGTTAGAAATTCAATTATTCAATTGGTCCATGGGCTTACTTGTGAAGGCGGTCGACCATGACTAGATCTAGCTAGTAAATTCAGTACCCGAAATAAAGTAATATAGTAAATAAAACACAGAAGAGATTGTTAGCAGAATAAGTAATTACGGGTTCTCGGTGATTTTCCTATTACAGTATATTTATATTTGTTCAATTTTGTATTTATATTTTCAATTTGAATAAACCTTGGATCAATGTTATAAAGGACATGTCGTAATGTTATAATGTCAGACATAAGGGAAATGAAGACCTAGTGAGTTGAATATCCTAGAGTAACAGGTTCTAACCGTCACTGTTATGTGGATCAGTTTCGGTTTAACGAGATACGACTAAAGCCTGTTACAACAGTGACAAGTAGCAGGTAGCAGTTGTACCTGTGATGAATAGACTGTACCGTCCCTGACGTTCCGTGTGGCTCGTATAGCCGCTCAACCTTTTGAACCTAAAACTTTAACTTTAAGTTCAAATTTAAGTTTTATACAATCTCATAATATAATTAATTAACTACCTTGTTACTAATAATCTGCTTAAAAATAATTTCCTATTTACTTTATCTTATTTTATTTATTTTATGTAATAAAATATTTAAAATGCATTCCTGTACCGTTCTTAGTCACAATACACAATTTACACATCCCTTCTTGTAAGGGAAAACTACATCTGTATGTTCTATTTTTTAATACATGAAGCAGTTTTTGTGGAGACGGTTATAAAAATAAAACTCCTTTGTTATTTCCTTACAAATTTTAAGTTTGCTTTGTCAAAAAAGTCGTCCCAATTTCGTCCCGATGTTGATTATTTCTATTCTAAAGGACACGCAAGGGCAGTCCTTTAAGTTAGCTTTATGTTCCTAAGATTAACGTAAAAATAATTTAAAGGATTGTAAACCTAAACACTATGCTATTGATAGTGAAACATAGTGTTATAGAAGAACACGTGTTAAAAATAGAATAGGATCAATTAAACCACTAAAATGTTAAGTCAATTTTATTAAAGCGGTGTATTGCGCTACACATAGCCACCCCTAGTAGTAGGGCTTGGTTCAACGAAAGCTGTTATCTATAATATCACCGATTTATGTCTCAAAAATCCTACCTAATCATCAATTTACAACATAATTTTTGGTGGCCAAACAAAATAATTGTCCGAATCGACATTTATGGCTCTAATCCACTGTGGAAATGACTTTAAAATTTTAAAGTTCCCGCCGTGGCAGGGGCACAGCGTCGGTGCAGATGGTCGGACTACAATGATATCTAGCAGGCACACACAGGTTGGGTCACTGGCGGCCTCTCCACCACAAGTTGTAATGTTTCATTGAAGCCGTCACTGCGTTATCAGTGAACATTCCAGCTGGCAAAGGAAACCGCTCGAATCACCTAAATCTCACAATACCGTCGTTACTAGATTTAAACCTCGTACTGTTTACGTTTCTATACAAGTAGTTTCTGTTTAAATTGTACTTATGGCACCATTGCTTATAATGATATATATACGATAACCATTGACATTTATTTGCTACTACGTTCTTGCGATTCATTTTCGCAGACTATTTTTAGACAATACATTTTAGTAAACGAAAATTAAATAAAATTTAAATTTTGGCCCAGTATTATTTATAAATGTAATACATAATGGTTTGTTTAGTTGATATTCTGTAAGAGTCATAAATGTTTGGTCCAGACTTAGCAATAGAGCACATTCCCATAACACTAACTTAGTCGTGATTTAACAACAAAATATTCCCTTATCATTGGAATAAGTTAAATTTTTCAAATTTAAACTTATTAAAACGACAGAACTATTTATTAAATCAGTAAAAGAAAAAGACTATTAGTTGTTTTTAAGAATTAGATTATTAGAATATTTTTATCCAATCTAACTTCTTATTTCTACAAGGGTTTCGTCTTTTACGTCCCCTTTTCTCTCGACCTACTACACCGATTTTTAAGATTGAGGTGTCATTTTTAAAGCTTAGGATATAGCACGTGGGCGAATCGTAATTAAAAAGGTCACATCGTTTCGGGCTTGGTCCCCTGGCCATTGATTTATTTCTAGAGGGCGTTTTAAAATGTTGATCAACTTTTATTACAAGATCTGTAAATTGAATTGTGAATTGTAATTTAACAGCTGATTTAACTTACCTTCAGATGAATTTTAAAACCAAGATAGTAAACAAAAATAGATCTCTGTCACTTCATAACCAACATACATGTACTTTAGGTTAGTTTCTCTCATACAAAATCATAAATGAGCAATTTGCGCTCGGGCCACCTCGTTATACTTATTACACAACGCATTCTAAATATATTAATATTTTCTTCAATAACTTCAAATTAACTATTATATTTAATACAAACTACATTTTTATTGTTTTACAATAAAAAATAACTAAAATTTAAATTCCCAAGTATGTTCCTATGATTATTAAATTTACCTGTTAGTATTCTGTAAATTTGCATTGGCTTTCGAAACCTCTCTAGGCGATACAAGTAAATATTACTTTTCTATCTGTATACTAAGTTTAACTGAATAATTTACAATTAAACTGTTTTTCCATCATGAAGGCTATATAACTAAAACAAAAACTTCGATAAAACGGCTTATTTGTAAAAAGATATATAAAAAAACTGAGGTCACAACGTGTGATATATTAACAGTACAAACTTTCACATGTGTGTTTTCTATTTTTTATTTGGTGTAAGACACTGCTATTTCAACTAAAGTTTACTACGCTAATTTGAAACGTTTTCTAGCATTTCCAAAGTCACCAACACCGATGGATCGCCGAGGTTGCCGAAGGTTTTGCCCGACTAATGAGTCCAACTGTAAAGACCGTGTCCACTGTGGATACAACGCAACTGTTGCCGCCAGATTTATTGCCTTGTTCTCTGTATAACAACAATGAAAATTGCCTCTTACTTTTGTTTACAAGCCCCTTTCTCATGCTAAAATAAATACGTGTTTATCCACTGTAAATGTATGGAAATGATTCTTTTTGCTTACGTTGATTTATTTTATGCTTGCGTTTTTCATTTTGATACAATAATCAAGATATGAAATTCTCAGGATGGATTAAAAAATAATATCAATTTCAACCCTTTTAATTTTTTTGTTTTATTTAATAGATATTATAGCTCTAATCCACGGTGGAAATGACTTTAAACCCTCAAGTTCCCGCCGTGGAAGTGGCACAACGTCGGTGCAGATGGTCGGACCACAATGATATCTAGCAGGCACACACAGGTCGAGTCACTGGCGGCCTCTCCACCGCAAGTTCCAATGTTCCATTGAAGCCGTCACTGCGTTATCAGTGACCATTCCAGCTGGCAATGGAAACCGCTGGAATCACCTGCACCTCACAATACTGTCGTCACTCGATTTAAACCGTGAGCTGTTTACGTTTCAATACAAGTAGTCTCTGTTTAAAATTGTACTGATCGTATTACTTTTAATTATATACACAATAAAAATTTGTATGACATTTACAATTCTTCCGATTCTTTTTCGTACATTATTTTACAGTAAAGATTCTAATTGAGGAAAACACAATTAAATTAGAATTTCGCTCAGTATTAGTGTTTTGGTGATAAATTTAGGACATTTAAAACATAACTTTTTTCGCTAACATAATTTTAATTGTTACTTATTTCAAATAATTTTATTTCATACAATATTTTTACTCGTCCCGTATGATTATTGTTGATAATATTTGTAATATTTAGAGTACATAACATTTAGTATCTGCAGATTCATCAAGAACTTATAATATAAACCAAAATGGTTATATAAATAAGGCTTATTACCTGGATGATGTAATGGGAAACTTGGTAATAACGAACATATTACAAATGAAAAGTTACAAATGATTTGTTCGGTTTTCTATAGAGGTCATAAATGTTTTGCCCAGAGAGCGATAGAGCATATGCCCTTGAACACAAACCAAGCTGTTTTTATTTTACTCCAAAATATTCCCATGGTGTTATAACTATATATATATATATTAATAGGCAAGCATGTTTTTCCTCCATTTATCTCAGCTTGTGGGCATCATAAGAAAAATCCCCTCATAACATGAGAAAGGTTGTGTCCTGTAGATGAGCAGAATCACATTATAATTCAGATCGGCCCTATCTGAATTATAATTCAGGCTACGCCCTACAGGCTTTTAAAATTTTAATGTTAATCTGATACAAGAAGGGCAATTGATTAAATCAATAGTCAGCTGTTGCAATAACAAATACACATATGTTCCAGTTATGAAATTTTTTAAATTATTCGGATCAAGATCAACGGAATATTTTTTCGAATTCTAACCAGTGGGTAACCCCTAGGATAAACTTATTAAACTACAGAATTATTGTAAAACTATTTTACTCATAGAGGGTGTAGGCCTATAATATGTATGTGTATGAGGTTGTTGATCTTTGATTTTTAATTCATAAAACTGTTTAGTACAATATATATATATATATATATATATATATATGTGTGTGTGTGTGTGTGTGTGTGTGTGTGTGTGTGTGTGTACAGTATATGCAATTTATACAATAAAAAGGACTACATTTGAAATTCTCAATATGTTCTTATAATGAACCCTAAATAATAAATAATTTTTTGGGAGTATTCTGCGAATTTGTTTGCGCATCTGATTGCATGTAGTTTCTAAGCAATAAGAGTCGATATTATTTTTCTTTCTTATATTCTTTTTCATTTAGATGAGACATACAAGTAAACTACTTATCTTTCATTGTGACTATGTAATGATAACAGAAATGCGAATATTACAGTTAAAGTTTCATGTATTACCAACACAAATGATAACATATTAGATATATTTGATTTTCATACAAAATTATTATTTCAAATATGTTTTTATTCTATTAGCTATCTCTCTAGATATTAGTTAAATATATGGTAATATCAACTCAAATTTTAATAATTTGGGCCATTTAAAATATTTTATTCATTTCCCCACGTCACCAACACCGATGTATTGCTAAGCATGCTGGACGCTCTGCCCGTCGTACCGACTAATGAATCCAACCGTGAAGACCGTACATCTGTCCTGGAGTGACACTGGCAAAGTTGCCTCTTTCTCCCACGTTAAAATAAATCCGTGTTTTATTCACTGTTTAAAATACATGAAAATGTTTATTCTTTACTTAGAGAGTAATCCCTAAATCCGTTTAACCTAAACGTAGTTAAATACAAAATTAGATTTATGACCAACTGTGGCTTAAAATTGAGTTTAACTTTTAACTGACTTGGAGAAAGCACCCATTATGTTAATTTATATTGCTGTTGCGTTTTTAATTTTGTAGTATCAAATAGGATATGATATTTCCAGGGTGGCTCTAGAAACAATATCCATTTAAAACTCTTTAGATTTTTTATTCAATAGTTATTTGAAATTCAATCGCTATTGACGAAAAACTCAAAGAGAAAAGAAATGAATCAGGAATTGTAATTTTCAATTTAAACTGTGAAATCTCTCTAAATTTAACTAGAAGTTTTTAAGGAACTAGTGGCATTAATGTTTTATCTAAGATATTTTATGATGCGAATAAAAAAGTCAATTTTGTTAACATTTTTTATTTATTGTAGTTATTTTGCTATCAGAACAGATTTCAATCTTAAAATCAAGTCTTTAAAGTACATAACAAAGAAATTTTCAAAGTTTCATAAACTACTTTACAATTACCAGTTATATTGATTATTTACACAAACTCAAATTTCATAGAACGAAATTGAATCGAATCAAAACACTGACGAAAATGCCTAGCGATAAAACTATTATCAAGCAGCTATATTATAAAAAAAATATATACATATAAAGAATCATTTGTTAGAAAAATATAACTTTGTGACAGAATAATTTATGTACAACTAAACTGTAAATGTAGAATGACTGTTAAATTAATTAATTCTTAAACAGAAATAGTTTTCTTAAACAGGAATCGTTGTTTACAAGCAGTGACGGGCCGGAGTGGCGTGGATTGCGTCGCGTTGCGTTTGTAGGAGCAGTCCAGGCCGGGGTAATGGCTCTACAGTAGCTACTCGAGTGCGGCACAAAAGCGCTGATTACTCGCTCAAATACAATGCCCTTTCTGGCCGCCGAGCTGGCTAAGGCGTTCTCACGTTTGCTGAGTGTCGTGTTAGCTTACGGATAGTTACAGTTTTTTATTAATGCTTTAGATGGTTTATGTGTGAATGTTGCTACGTACTTAATGATACGTACTTAATGAGACTTTGATTTGGAAGGGAATCTAAATAATATTGGTGGTTCTATAATTTGGGGTCTTTACCTTTAAATACTGAAATCTATAAAATTTATTAAATATTAACTCTTTAAAGTAGCTTTAATCAATAGTTATTAAAAATTCACCGTCAGTCCCTGCAAATAATGTCATAATAAACTATTAATTACTTTAGCAGTTCAATGTTGATCCAAAGTCTAGGCTCTACAATCGCAGACAAAACACAGTCTGGCTGTAGAGTTTGTTCAGTTGACTAAAGTGTCACTTCGTAAAGTAAAACATCGTCACAATAAATTACGTAAACAGGTCTCACTCACGGCGAAAGCGAAATACAGGAACACTACTCCTGTTAAATCCTCTTTTGTCTATTAAATAGATGGCAAGCATTTTATTACATGTTGACTTCTACATTATGTAACTCACATGGTCTAAAGACCAATGATACGTGCTGTACCCATCAGCAACTAAGGGCTCTCCTCATAACTGCACATAGCTACAGTATATTCCTGCTTATGATTTTCAATTGAATTTTTCTGACAATCTGTTTGATTATATTATAGTATTTAGCTATTTGGCTTAACCAATACGTATTAACTATAAATTTCAAGTAAAAAATTAAAGAAGTTCAATCCAGTAAAGTATAAAAAATTCAAGTGCCTTTTAAATAATATTTTGTCCACTCGGTATCATGAATTTAAGGACGAAAATCCCTGCAAATGTTATTAAGATGTAGGATTTTGTCGTATGCATACAAAAGCAAGGTTTTCAACAAAATTGCTAACAAAAATAATTACGTTCCTAATTTTTTTTATAAGTAAGCATGTCGGTAGTATAAAGTTTTTTACGTTTGTTCATTGTTAAAAATCAATAGAGAATAAGTAAAAAATCAGCAAATCAATAGGATCAAAAAAATTTTAATGTAATGTTTAATTTTAAATGTTTTGTTTAAATGTAATGTTGTTTAAATTTAAATTTGTTGTTTAAATGTAATGTTTTTTAAATGTTTTTAATGTTAAAATTTTAATGTAATGTTCTTTATAGTACTTAAACTTTTAATTGTGGAGTAAATTTAGATTTTTAACACTATAAAGTCTTTTGACAGTATGGGGTGTTGTTGATAGCAACGATGAATAAATTATTTCTATAGTTTGAACAGTTTCATAACCTTAAAGTTAAAGTTAAGACTTTTTATAACTTTACTTCAAAGACGTAACTAGAGTTTGCTTGTTTTGTGGCCTCCGTTTAGTTCTTTATTCAGGTAGGTTTACGGTAACCATAAACATTTTACATTCTTACCACAACAATCCTAGTTTATTTCTACTACTTTAAAAAAACTGTCTTTATGCATATGACAAGATCAATAATGTTATGACATTGTGTGATTGTAGTGAAATCCATTTTTATAATTTGCTGTTCTAATTTATTTTGTTTTTATTGTGGGGAAGATAAGTGAAATGGAACATTAGCATCAACAGGACCAATTGGTGTACTAAATTTGAACTTAAGTCATGATTGAGACATTTTCCTTAGCAAATTTCCTCCTCCTCAAATAGTAATCATTTGTTGTTTGGTCAATGGTATTAATAAATAATAAGAAGTAAAAACACGGATTCATGATTGATTGTATTTTTAAATTGAGATAATCACTGCACTACCATTCCCCTTCCAAAAACGAGTGTTTTCATGGTATGTGGTAAATAGTTGTTTCTACCAGCACATTTTCGTTTTTACATCGTATTAAATATTTATTGTGTCTCGTTGCGTTAGATCGTGGGGAGTAGGTGCAGTCCAAGCCAGGGTAAAGTCACAACATACAGGAGCGACTCGAGTGCGTCACAAAAGCTCATTCTGCTGGTCATATCGTCGACTGGAGCAAAACGAGATAAATTTAATAATTACGCTTCACCCAATTAAACGTTATGGGCTTTTTATGGGCACAGAAGAAATAATCCTATCATTCGAACTGCCCAAAAGAAAGAAAACTGACTGGATAACCGAATAGTTATAGTGCTCACAGTTGTGAGGTGTCAGTTCGAACCCCGACAGGCTCCATTATGTTGCCATTGAACTGATTAATTAATTAATTATACTATCCAACAACAGGTAACGAGACCTGAGTTGAAACCGTTCCCTATAAAAAATGTTTTTAAAAAACTCCAAAAGTTACACGCAAAATTAAAAGAAATGGAGCGCATAACCACGTTGTCTAACTTATTACTATTTGGACTAAATTTCCCAGAGCGTTGCATTGCCAGTGCACCCCTGGTACTCGACTCGAAATCACTTAGCGAGAATTTCGGTGGACGGGGAGTGTTGCACTTGTTTCATCAGACGTTTTATTGATAATTACACGCTGCTTGTTGGTCGTCATTAGCCATGATGGTGCCATCTGGTACACGAATCAGCAATTACGCTCCACTTGTGACACAGAGATACGCCGCATGACCTGTGATAGCGCGCCGCGCCGACCTGCAGTGTCCCTTGTAGGACTAGGCGATCAAATCCTCTCAACAGTCGCTTAACTTACAAAGGTACGTACTGAGGAGTTTTTTCTCCAAAGGTTGTCTACACACGGTGAGTTATAAAGAAGTTAATCCCCCCCCTCAAAGAAAGATTTTATACATTGTGTGAGTTAGGGATGACACTATTACACACCATAATTTGTGTTTGGGCGTTTGTTTTTGGGACAAGTTTTTAATTCAGATGTTCCAAAAGAAGTCACAAGAAAATCTCAAAACATAGGTTGATATGAAAACCAATTCAATGTTACCTCCAATATCTAACTTATTGCATTTTGAAATTTGTTGTTATTGAAAAGTTAGATTGTCTGCTATTTCCTCCTCAGTGATCCATTTGAAGTCGATCTTTCTCATTGGTGTCTGTATAGTGAGACGTACAATTTGATGTACATATCAAATTATGCTTGAATTTCCTCACATTTTATCCAAAATTATCGTTAAAAGTTATAATTTATTCCAAAATGAGGTACGAAAGACAAAATATGGAAGTGTACGGTTTGACCCCTCAAAGTCACACCGGATAGCAAAAGGTAAGGAGTCTCATCTTAAAGTCATACTGTATACCATACATACTAAGGGGACGATTCAAACCTTTTTTTGTTACTATTTAACGCCAAACTGTTATCACTTAGCATAATTAATTAATAGGACAGTGGCAAATAGTAACTGGGGCTACAATCGCTACTGTTGGGGATCGAACTGGCCAGTGAGGACTATAAACACCTGGCCACCCAGTCAGTGAAAGGGTTTACATCTGGTAAAGTAGACAATTCGAATACTTCTAACAAAATTAGAAAATCCAAAAATTTTTAGGACGTTTAGTAATAATTTGCTATTGATCTAAATTCTAACCAAATACTCATTTGTTTTATTCGTATAACTTATCGTTATATGTAGATGGTTATATTGATAATCATTATGAGTAAAATTTATGTTCTTTTGCATAAATTTTATGCAACCTCTCAAAAGAAGTCCAGCACGATATCACTTACTAGCACTGTTAATGATGGAATATAACTTGCTAACTTATTCAAATAATTGCTTTAATTGTTATTTAAGAAACGTGTTAACCAATTATTTGAAATAAATCAGAGGTACATTTGGATTACTCACTTTCATATCTAAAAACCTAAAATACTGTAATAATACTTTTGTTAAGTTTAAGTCGTTTTCCTTAGACTATCCCTTGACTCTTTTTAACCATAATATTATCCGCCTTTATAAAATAGGTAAAGATAAACATATAGTAATTATAGTCTTTTAGTTCATATCTGTAATCATCTTGGATTATCAACCCATTGCACATTTATCAGTAGAATGGAAACCCATATTTACTTATGAAACGAAAAACGGACGAAGTGAAACATTGTAAAATCAGTTCACAGTAGCGGAACGTATGAACACAACCGTTTTGTCGCAGAACACCTCACTGTTAACGGAATATCTCTGCCCGAGATTTCCTAACCGTCAACATACACCTCGTTCATTGGCTACGGTTTGGAGTATGTTAGCTAAGAGGCAAGTCGATATTTCTGTGTTTCCACCAGCGAACTTAAAACTTAGGCCTCTCTTTATTTAAAATATCTTATAGGGCTAATACCCACTAGTCATTTTCTTTTTAATAGTTTTATTACTTGCTGATATATTCATGCTGTATTATTTTGGTGTTACAACTGTAAATAGCAATATTTCTTAAAGAACTTAAAAAGGTTATATGACATAAACTTTAATAATTATTTCGCACTTTTCTACTTTTCATTTGTTACCATAAGACCATTTTAGGTTATCATAGAAAAAATAATAAAACCATAAAACCATGACACTTGTTTAATAGAACATTTATTTGTTCTTTTTAATTGTGTTTCAACGGAAGTAGCATTTTAACGGAAGTGATATATGGATAACGGTCAAATACCCTGTGTTGTTACTATTTAACGTTGACCCGTTGTTAGATAGTACCATTAAATAAAAGGCCAATGACAAGAACAAAGTGAGGTATTATTAGAAAAAAAGTTAAACACAGATTCCTCATTTCTTAATTATCTTAAACATAAACCTATGTAAAGAACAAGTTTACATTTCAGTTAAAGAGCTTAGTGATGCTTCAGTCCGAGTCAAACCTTTGAAGTCTTAACAACTTTTTTCCAACTCAACGAATATGCACCGGCTTTTAGAAAATCAATTAAATTCAGACTATAAAGCTATTTCTACTCTGCCATTTCCCTAATATAAACCGGTTTAAACAATTAAAAATGCATCTGTGTCGTAGTTACTTTAAACTAATCTGTGTAGGTACTTCTGTGTCGTAGCTAAATGCAATTGGTTAAATTGAGTAAAACAAATAGGCAATATTTAAAAAATTTTATGATAGTTATTATCTTAGTTTATATTTAACATAAAGTTTAAAAATGACTGTAGAAAGTAAATTGAATAAAAACACCCTTTCAAAACTATAAATATTCATACAATCTTACTTGAAATATTTACCCGTACCATATACCGGGTGTCCCAGACCACCCATAAACCCCCTTTTAAAATTTACAGTGTAAATGTTTAACAAAAAACCAATTGTGTCATTATAGGCAAACCGGCTACACACTATTGATTGACAGTATTTTCTTTGTACGGGTGTACCAGAAGCAACCTTCGCAGACTGGAAGTCACAAATTTTAAATACAAACCCCCACTTTCTATGACATTTTTCATTCTACACGTAATTTTAAGAGAACTTTATTATTAAATTTGTACAATACTTCTAACGGTTTAAGATATAATTGTGGTTGACATTTAGATTTATCCTATAAGATTAACAAGAACAAGAAACAGATTTTAACTCCATTATCTCTGAACATTTTCGATTAAACAAACATACCCCAGTACAAAAATGTATTAGACTCTCCTTTTTATTTTTTTACTCACAAATTATTAGTTTTGTTTTTAAATAATTTCATTTACCACAAAATTTACAGTATAGCGGAAATTGTTAACACTGAACTCCCCATGAGAAGCCGGCAAGGTAGTGGACAATGTTAGTGGACCTTGGCTGCCGTCTTTTAAACGTGAGAGACCGATCTAAAGTGACTCCCAGATTCTAATGGTGGTCATTATGATATACGAGTCAATACGACTCAACATTGTCGAATACGATTTTATGCTTTTGGTTGGCCAGTCTACTCGTAGTATTCAAGTGGAGGAAAGAGACCTCAGTTTTTGTTGGGTTTAAATTAAGCTTTTAGACTTTAAAGTATTCACCGAGGGTCGTGGGGTCATTTGTTAGTATTTGCTCAGCGGGTCAGGATTCCTTGGGCTAATAAGCCAGTGCCATATCATCTGCATAAACAAACTTTGACGAGCGAGTGATAGGCATGTCAGCAGTATTCACACATTGAACAGCAGTGGGGCGAGCACTGACCTCTGTGGCAGGCTATTCTTTAATTGTCTCAGTCTTTTTATTATTTAAAATCGACCTTTTGGATAGCATCATTAATACCCTTCACTCCCCCGGGCAACTGGATCCAGAATAGAATTTTCAAAAAGCTAATAACTTTTTCTCAGGATCGAACCAGGATATTTTTTAATAACTCTATCAAATTCTCCTAATAATTTTTTTTCTTCTAGAGTGAATCTTGTAAAATTGTTAGTTAGTTACTAATTTCTGCAAAAATAATAGTAATAAAAATGTCATTTAATGACAAACCTTAATCATGTGTAAATTTCCTAAATTAGAATCAAATCTGATCTCCTCTACTGTGTGTTTGTGACCAGGAGATGGCGGTAGCGACAGTCAGACTTGTAAATCACTTACCAATTAGTGAGCTGATGAAGTGATGTAACCGTAACACCGTGGTCGCCGGTCACACAGCGAACCACGGTTAATGTTGTAGGTGGCCTCAACCGGTTGATTACGGTCTCATATTGTATATTTATGCCACCCTATGTTGCTGTGCCCCACCTACTATATATGTGTGTTAATTGTGTTGTGTACTTAAGTAAGTAATTTTTGTTGCAGGTAGGTTGTTGAGAAGCAAGTCAAAAGTACGTGAGTAAAAATGAAGTACAATATTTTGTAATACAACACGTGTAAAAACGTATAAACCAGCTTTTATAGCTGTACATGATATTTTTCCTTCAAACTATAATTACAATACTCAATTTTAAATTGATTTAGTAGCCATTATTCCATATCTGATTTTGATTTTACTATGCCTCGAAAATAGAAAACATGTCATACAAATAAAAATCATAAAAATGGAACTAAAATTCAAATCGGCTAATGCAATCCAAATAATGAAATGAAACAATTTCATAATCAGTTAGTCCAGTCATTTGGTTGTATCAACCACTGTAGCATGTATTGTGCGCCATTAGGTAAGGGTTTGTTATTATTATTTTACTTACTGTAACGTACACTATTATGTACAGTACAGTACACGATATTATGCTAGTGGCTTATATGTAAAAAGCCCCTACTCATAATATTCAAATAATTTAATAGACCATGGATTACCAGCAAATCACTACAAAAGTTTCCAGAATATTTGTTTATGGAGAAGATAATAAAGTTTTTAAACTATAACACAGCCCTTTATATCTACCTATCAATAAAACCTAGAACAATGGCAGTGCCGAAGCTTGGCACGGCTCTAACACAGGACCTAACAGTAGATTGTCTTTACTACTGTCAAATATATAGCTATCCTAATCAAAACACGTGTTTTCGTATAAACAAAGCATTTTTAAATCACCATGACTTCTTTGGGAGAATCTATCGCGTAATTTCTCACTTAGTTGTAAAGTTTTGGCCATGCCGCTATTGTCTATAATCAGAGGAACAACGAACTTAAATTTGAACTCCATCATTCTGCAGCCTGTGAAGTGCCAAATATTTTTTAAGGGAAATCCTGCTTACTGAATACCAACATTTAATTGAAAACCACGTATTAAGTTTTAATCAATGAAGTATATCCCCTTCAGTCAATGTGATCATTTGACTATCTTTTTAAAATCGAACCAAATCACATGTTTTCATCTAAACAAATTAGGTGTTGCTCGACCCACAACTCATCAACCACTGCTCTCTCTTTTGTGATTTTCATACACGCTCTAGAGGTAACCATTAGATTTTTTTATAGCTTTACCATTTGAATGACGAAGTAAAAATCAGCTGTCAATTTGTAATAATTTGTAAGTGTGGTGTTTACTCCAATAAAACACATATAGATCGTAGCTGAATAACACCTTTATTAATTACACTGAAACGAAACACACTGATGGGTACAGTTAGTCTCAAGTTGACTTTAACCAACACCACGCCACACGGCAGCCATCACTCAGACACAAGGAAGAAAATAGACAACGGAAATAGAGATATGAAATCTAGAGTGGGGCAAAGCCAATGACTTAATATAAGCCTTATAATTTTGACATGTAGTACATGCAATACATTACAGTAAGATTATTAACTCTCTAATATAGCGGGCGTTTTAGTCATAGAACGCCACAAAAATTTTATTATAATACTAAACCTCTAGGTTGTTATAAATAGATCCTCAATCATTGCAATTACCTGGCTTTCGTTTTAAAATCAAACCAAAACACATGTCTTAAGTTACACAAAGGAGACGTTTTTCCAATCCCCAAGCTATTCTTATTTAGGACGTTTTGCGTTTTTTTTTTCATTTCCTGGTATCTTTATTCGCATACCGATATTTTTCCCTCGTCTAAGGGGCCAAGACCTTTCATTTGAGACTCCTCCCATCTTCAAGCGATTTGGTAAACGCTCCCAATTTTTTGGCAAAATATTTCTCTTAGATAATAATTATAGAGAGATTATAAATCGAGTTAGGTTTAAATTAATGTAACACAATTTAAAAATCAAAATGCATCTTACAGTTAGTTAAGTAATAGTTTGACAAAACGTTTTACATTCCAAATTTCCTTTGAATTTAGGTTACACTTATGATTTTTATTAAGATTGCGTAAATGCATAAATAATTGCATATATGCCATTAAGAAAAATCCAGTGAAGTCTTATACAGTGAAGTGTCTTATACAGGGTGATCAACTCAAGGCGGCCACCATTGGCATCTTGTAAACTAGAATAATTACAGAAAACTTTGATGGGGGGACTTTATCTCCATTTTAGAGACAATTAAAATATTAATTTATATTTTTACAATTTGGCTGCCAATTCCCAATATCACCATATTTATTGGTGACCAACATTGACATTTTGCTATGGACCCAAAACATCAAAATTTCTTATGGACCTTTAAATCGTCAATTTAAGACATTTTTATTCTTGGCTAAAATTTATTTACTGAATTGTTTTGGCGATGTGGGCAGATAACGTTCGTCCCAATTTGTTCTCATATGACTAAAAATGAACTTTCTAGCTCCATAACCGTTAGGCTTAGAGAAAAATGGCAAAGGAAAAATAGTCTTAAATTTGATTGCTATGTCCGAATCTATTATAAAAAACTGTTTGTACTATAAAAAATTTTAAAGCTTGACGCCATATATTGGAAAAAGGCATCCATTTTTAACACATTAATTCATATTTTTAATGGTCTATAAAAATGAAGTAAAGTTCCCCATTTAAAGTTTTCTGTAACTATTGTAGTTTACGAGATACCAATGGTGGCCGCATATGGTTATCACCCTGTAGAATATTGACCACAAGAATGTTTAATAGTTTAATCACAACAATTTTAAGTAAAATAGTTCAGGTCTTCCAACTAGAAAATTCAAGCTTATAGCATACACTAAGCAAATATACTTCTGAGCCGAAGTTTGCAGTTTTGGAAATTTAGTTTTTGGCAGCTTAAGACTATAAAAATAAAATAAATACTCGAAAAACAAGTATATAGTATTTAATTCCAACCCAATATAATTGGTCTCTGCTGTGTTTAAAAATCCACGGATTCCAACAACGCAGTGTTGTGAGGGGGGCTAATTGGGTACTTTACACCGCGACCTGGCTGTCGGACCTCATACGGATTTCACAGATGTGAACTGTTGAACAAATAGTTAATTTTTACATTTACAGGCGCTGCACTATTCCACAATCATTTAAACATTTTAGTGGAATAGAAGATGTTACACTTGCAGTTATTCCACAAGCCGATTATTTGTTAGTTTAATGGTATTCAAAATAATTATTATTTCTGTAATGGAATTGTTGAATTTTTCATATTTAGTAAGCCAAGAGGTTATAAATATTTAAATCTTAGAATAAAGATGAACTTTTTTCTTGATACTGAGTTCCGGTAGTTTAAAACATTTTAATCGCTGTCCTCACTGTATATGTGTCTAAGACAAAACGTGGAATACATATTCATAAATATGATTCCATATTGATACTCCTTATTTAGCAGTATTGATTCAGCTTCCAAAATGCAGTCGTGGATAGTTAATAATTTTAAAGGAATGGTGAATTAACCGTACTAAAAAAGGCAAATTCCAATCCCAATAATGATTGTTGTGAAAAAACGAATTGGCATTAAACGTATTCTTATTAATTTGGTCATTGACACTCTTAACACTATTGAAAAAACAAGCTTTGAGACCAAGAAAATATAGAAAATTTAGCGGGAAGTAAAACAGTATGCAAATTTAGTCCCGAGGGGCTGACGACCGATGTGATTCCTGAATCCCCGGTGCCGAGGTATCTGCGAGAGGTTTTGCTGAAGCGGTTATTGTGATTTGAAAAATAGTTCTGCATCGGTCAGTATTATCTGTCAAGATTAGGTTGTTTTGTTTCAGATTAGTTTATTTCCGTCGTAAGAAAGTTTATTGATCTAGATGTATTTGTTAGTAAACAGAGTTTAACTATCTCGACAGTTAAAATCGGTTTTGAAACACTGATTGGAATTCCTTTTTACTACCTATAATTGACAAGTGCGTCTTTATTCTTAATTCCTACGCAATGAATTTTGATAAATTTAAAATTTCACATAGTATTTTAAATTACACTTAACCTTAACACAACTGAACATAGCAAGATATAGTCGTATTGTTTAAATTTCGAGTCATTAAAAGTATTGTAATAAACGAATTATATTAACAGTAAATTTATTCCTGATATGTTTGCTGTATGCACCCGTTGATAACACTGAACAAGAAAAATAAATAAATTGAAGATTGAACAAGAAGTTATCTAAACACTTTTTATCGCCTTCAATAATATTCTTATAAATTTGTATAAATTTGGTGTAAAATTTAATACTTTTCCATTTTTGTCAAGGTTTGTTATCCCACTGTTTGGAGAAAGACAATTAAAAAAAAGTTTGACAAATTATTTCATATCCTCCTAAAACTCTTTACTTGTTAAATTATTTTGTCTTTGTAAAATAAGTTCCATAGCTCAATGATCCCCATCTGTAATAAAGAATAAAAAATGACTTGTTCCACATAAAGCTAATTCATTCATATTAAAAACAATATTTAACTTCAACTTTCTTTATTGACAATTATCCACTAGGGATATATCAAAAAAATTACATTGTTTTACAATAAACATTTCCATATCAATAATGTCCTTCAGGTTGGTAGGTTATCTCTTGGCAGAAACACTATAAATTTTATAATAATCATAACTAATAATAAAAAACTAATATTATACTTAAAAATGATATCAACAACAAATAAAATTTATTAAATAAATAACGAAGTGCAAAACAAAACAAAACAAAACAAACTGCATATGATAACGAACAATAAATTATTTAATATAAATGGTCATAACATAAATAGATTATATGAGCAAAAATTAACATATTCATTGAAAAAACCTAAATCTACAAGGTGGATCGAGTTACGGGGGGAGATGGTGGGGGGACAGCTGTATGTCATTTGTTTGCCTCGTTTTCCACGCACCTTCTAACAACTCTAAAAAGACTTTTATTTCCTTTGACAATTCAACTAGTCTAACTCTATCATTTTCGAAAAATATGTTCTCCATATCCATTTTTCCTTTCCCATTAATTTTACAATCAATAAACGCATGCGTGCCATTTTCTATTTCTCCACACAACTCACATACTCTATTCCCAAAATCATCCTTGCCACACATCCACAACCAGGCTCCTAATCTAAACCTCGCAATCGCTGACCTTTGAGTCGGGCTCAGTAAAGAAACGTACTCCGCTCCTGACCTTGGCACACCTATCAGTCGAATGAAATTTAAACTCTTCTTAGCCATCGTCTCGGCCCACAAATGTGATTGACATGCTACTCTTATGGCCTCTTTAACTTTCCTTATATCTTTACGTATTAAATTATTATTATTCCATATATGACTCATACCAATATATTCTAAATCTGATTTTAATACCGCTATCCAAGAGTTATTACTTTGAGTGTTTTCATTTAATTTTAAACAGTCCAGTTGCAATTTTTTGTTACCCGTCATTTTTAACTTCATGTAATATATTATCATTCTTTCTTTAGCTATAAACGATGTCAGTGTCCTTTCTGCCTCCACTACCACTCCACTACTTGCCACTGAATTACTAACTCCTAATATTCTTTTGCAATGTGCTATGCCTACTCTGTCTATTTCTTTTCTATCACTATATCCTCCCCAAATTTCTGCTCCATACAATAATATTGGTTGTACCAGTGTATCAAATATTCTATTTATCAATTTAGTTGAAATAAACTTATGTCTGTAATATGTCTTTCTGACTACTGTGGCCGCTATTTCAGCTTTACTCGCCAATGCTTTTTGGTGTTTTATCCATGTACCATTTTGACTTAATAACACTCCTAGATATTTAAATTCATTTACAATTTCTAATGGTTTATTCATAATGGTCCAATTAAATTGTTTGCTATTCTTCCGACCTTTCTTAAACACCATTATTTTAGTCTTGCTCGCATTAACTTCTAACTGCCACTTTTCACAATAATTCTCCAGAGCGTTTAACATTCTTTGAAGACCTATAGGCGATAAATTTAACAACACCATATCATCTGCATAAAGAAGAACGTTTATTGGCTGCTTTCCTATGTAAGGCGGGTGAGACTCCGTACCTTCTAAATGCTTTACCACATCATCTATAAATAAATTGAAAAGTATTGGTGACATCTGGCAACCTTGCCTAACCCCTACTAGAGACCTTACATTTTCTGTAACTTTATTATTTCCTGCCTTTACACAAAAACCGGCTTCCTCATATATTGCTTGAATACGTTTAATCATTTTTAAACTCATCCCCATAATATGTAACTTATGCCACAGGGCTTCTCTAGAGATAGAGTCAAATGCCTTTTTAAGGTCCACAAAACAACAATACAGCTTCCCCCTCTTTTTAGAGAGCTCTCTATCCAACAAAGTCTTTAGGACGAAAACGCTATCAATCGTGGAATAATTTTCCTTAAAACCACACTGAAAGCATGACACCCTATCATACCTATCTGCCCATTTCTTTATTCTGTTGTTTATAATTTTTGTATAGCACTTGCCTAACACTGGAAGCAAGGTGATTGCTCTGTATGAGTTTGGGTCCTTCCTGCTACCACTACCTTTATATAAACTATGAATCATTCCTCGACCCCATATGCTAGGCACTTTCTTACCATTAAAAATCTGACAGAACAACAGTTTTACACAGTCTACAAATTTATTATTAACCAATATACTTTTACAAAACTCTGGGCATATTCCATCTATACCTCCCGCCTTTCCGTTTTTTAACTCTTTTAAAACTTTAATCACTTCACCTCTGGTTATTTCACAATCTAACTCAGGCACAGTGTTCACTACTATCGGTTCCTGCCTAATACTAGTTGTCCATGTATCATTTTTCGTAAACAATTCTGTATAATGCTCAAGCAGGGCCCTAGCAGGCACCGTGTCACATCGCATTTCTTTACTTGAGTACCTTAAACCCCTGATCATTCTCCAAGATTCCTTTACTTTGTTTTCATTCAATAGTGTTTCTAGTTTCATACCCCAATTGTTTCCCCATTCGGATTTCTTTTGTTTACAAATATACTTAAATTGTTTCTTAGCCCTTAGATAAGTCATTAGATTTTTTTCATTTTTATACTGTCGAAAATGTCTTAAAGCTACAGAGGCCTCCTTTCTAAAAGCTCTACACTCATTATCAAACCAATAATTATTCTTTCTCCTTTCGATCCCCTTATCTGGCTTTCTCATTCTAAGCGATCTTCCTGCCATGTAAAATACAGTATTTACTAATAAATTAGCTTGTTCCGTATCGCATCTTCCAAGTGCCTCATTAATACCTATATAAATCATATCTATTATTTGGTCTGAGTGAATTTCATTCATAAATTTCCCTCCCTCTTTCTCTTTCCACCTGTAAATTTCAATATCCTTATAACTAGTAGTATCCCCTAAATCATCTAAATTATTAATAATTCTATTTCTAACTAATAACAATTCAAGTGTCAGAGGAAAATGGCAAGACCCTATTAAATCTAGTATTTTAAAACTTTTACAATAACAAACAAGCGATTGAGACATAAGGCAGTAATCTACAACAGAACATCCGGTTTCGGACACAAAGGTAAACTGACCAGGCTTATCATAACCCCTCCCATTCATAATAACTAGTGATTGCGACTGACACAAGCTTATCAGTTGTTTACCTAGCTCATTGATAGTGATATCCTGACTCACTCTAGGTTCAAAACAAATTGTATTTTCTAAATTTACGTTAAAATTATCTTCAATAAGAAAATCAGGCAAATTATTATATTTTTCATTAATATTCATTTCATTCAAATTTCCAATCCTAGAATTAAAATCTCCGACAATGAAAAAATTTGACACTTTGAATTTAACTTCTAAAAATTCCATTTCCAGTTGCAAATCTTCATAAAATGTTCTATTGTTATACTTAGACGTTTCCGGATGATTATACAGAACCCCAAGAATGAAATCATCATTTTCAAAGAACAACCAAATTACATCTTCCATTAAATTATCGATCTGAAAAACTTTAAATTCTGACTTGACAAATACTGAAATCCCTCCCGGAAAACGTCCCCTATTACCCCTTCTTAGTTTGACTTTTTCAAAACATGCATATCCTTCTATACTCAACACCCCTTTACTAGTTGCCCATGTCTCCACTAACGCTATTACATCATGCTCTTTGAACTTATCTAACAAATCCAAATCATGCACTGTACGACTAATCCCCTCTACATTCCAATAAAAAATTGACAACATGTTACCTTTAACATTTTGTATGTTTTCCTCAACATTAAAACCCCTTCTGCTGCTGCCAAACCCCGAGTCCTATCCCGAATGTCCACCTCCACGTTGCTTGTTCCTCTGGCCGCCGCCGCCACCGCGCCCGCCTCCGCTGCCGCCGCTACCACCTCCTCTTGATTGAAGCCATCCGTCAATACGTCCTGTCGTAGAATTTATCTCACCGAGTGCCTTTTTTACATGTTGCCTCGTTATTCTGTTACCCGATGGTGCCAACTTCTCTTCTTCATTATTTATGTTCTCTGCACTTCCTATTGGCACAATTTTTTTATCATCCCAGCTGTATTTGAAAAGTTTTCCTTCAACTTTCAAACGATTATAAGTCACATATGCATGCTGATTATTGTTCCTGGCTTCTTTCATGGCAGAAAGCAAATGACTTCTTTCTTCCCGCACTTTTTGACTAAAATCTTCGTTAAGAAAAATATCAGACCCTATTAGTTTCCTCCTAGCTTTCATCACTTTTTCCTTTATACCAAAATGAACAAATTTGACTATAATAGGCCTTCTTCCCTTGCGGTTTCCAAGTCGATGCGCCCTTGCAATGTGCTCCTCGGTAATTTCTTCTAACCCCAATACCCCGTTAATGACATTCAAAAGTTTTTTCTTGCAATCTTCCCATGTTTCGTCTTCACCATCAGGCTCATTTATACCGTGGAAGATCAAGTTGTCACGCCGACTCCTATTTTCCAAATCCTCTTGTTTATTTATTAGTTCGGTAATGTCCTGCTTAAGTTTAGCATTTTCAAATTCTAGAGCTTCAGTTCTGCCAAGATTATCAGTAACTTGCTGTTTTAAACTGTTTTCAACTTGATCAATTTTTTTATTTAACTCCTTAAAATTATTTTCCATTTGTTCTTTTGACTCCTGAACCAGTGTAAAAACATCTTCAATCGTTGCTGGGCCCGGATTTAACTCGACACCTCCAATAATTAACAGGTATATAATAAAAAACAAACATTTATAATTTCCAGTTGATCTTCCACATTTTTCTAAATTTGCGCCACACTTAGAACTGCAAAATAAGCCTATGCGTGCTCTCCATGTATTTACCGCAACACCCATTGTAGGGATTGCTTGCGGGATTTTTCGTCCCGCGACGCCGGATGGCAAGCTTGACGCCGCCGCTGCGCGGTAGGCTACCGCGCCGCTTCTTCTCCTCAAACTAACTGGATAAAACGAAACGAACCAGTTGTTATATCACTGAAATTCGCCCCGGGCCGTACTCCGCGGAGTGTCGTATTAACGGAGAACCGCGCACGCACGGTTATGTTTGCTGTATGCACCCGTTGATAACACTGAACAAGAAAAATAAATAAATTGAAGATTGAACAAGAAGTTATCTAAACACTTTTTATCGCCTTCAATAATATTCTTATAAATTTGTATAAATTTGGTGTAAAATTTAATGCTTTTCCATTTTTGTCAAGGTTTGTTATCCCACTGTTTGGAGAAAGACAATTAAAAAAAAGTTTGACAAATTATTTCATATCCTCCTAAAACTCTTTACTTGTTAAATTATTTTGTCTTTGTAAAATAAGTTCCATAGCTCAATGATCCCCATCTGTAATAAAGAATAAAAAATGACTTGTTCCACATAAAGCTAATTCATTCATATTAAAAACAATATTTAATATGAATATATAATGTAAAGAAATATCTTTCTTGGTAGGATTGTTACTTAGATTTACAAATAACCCCAATATATTAGCCATTTATATCAACATATTTTTTATTTAAGAATAATAGCCAATTATTTTATATTCCCTAAGTACACAGGTCTGCTGCGGCTATGGTATTGATTGATTCAATAAATAAAAGATTCACATTTTCAATAATAATTTGTAAAATTTTACTACAGATTAATTATCCCGTGGTAATTTATTTTAAATAATATATTTGTAAGTTTATCTGTGAAAAGTAAGCCTGTCCTGTAACTTGGCCATAGCGTATTTATCCTGCACTAAAGATCGCCTCCTGGTCGAAATTCGACCAAAATTTCAGTTGATCTTGACTCAAGACGTTTAAAAACATTTTAAAACAAAACATCTGTTTTTCCTGTTTTCTAGCAGTTGTTTTTACAACAGCTGTCTAATGATTCAATCAATTATCCTTCCCCCATAAGATTAACATTGGAACTTTGAAAGCCTGTGGGGCGCAGCCCTGGAGTCCGATGTGAATTAGAATGGGATTCTGCTCATCTACAGGACTATACCTTTCTAACGGTATCCGCAGATTTCTCCTACGATGCACACGAGCTGAGAAAAAAGGAGGAAATGAAACATGCTTGCGTATTAATATATAGATGCTTGTGTGTTAGTGTTATATCGATTACGATATTAGCCGTTACAAAATTACAAAACTGTTTGTTACTTTTTCCCTGATATTGAAAAATCACCGTTATTGCTTTAAATGACTTCTAGCATCAAACGGTTATTTTTTATGACTGGTAATTGATTAATAACTAGTACGAGCTCTCTGAGCTAAGTGATCAGCCCATTTGGTGATTTTGACTAGTTCAATTTATTATTACGGCTCTTGCAACCATTGTTAGGATGTATAAGCTTTTTCTAAACTTGATCTTCTTTGAGAATATCGGTGTGGGGGAGGGTATTGATGTACTTAAACTATAAAACAAAAATATATAAACTCGTGACAAACATTTTCGACAAAATATTGAAGAGTATGTTTTGGTGAATAACATTTCAATAACTTACAAATTTATTTAAGTAACTTATAATCAGATGGTTTTATTTTTAAGCCAAAACTATTTCTCGTTAAAAAATAACGGATCCAAAATAACCAATTAGAAATCATTTGCCACAAAGACTATTACGAAACTGACATACAAAATTCTGTAACGTAAAATTACTAGCTGATATGCAACTGTAAAACTAAACAAGAAAAATCTGAAAAAGCTTTAACCAATAGACTATTCGGACGAATAAAAAAACCTCCTACCACTATTTCTGTCTCTCCTCCACAAAGGATAAATGAAATAAAAATAAATTTAAAAAATGGGCTTTAGTTTTGTGATTATTAAACTGTAAATATTATGTTAGTAACTTCCAGAGTAGTTTTTATATTGAATGTTTTAGTTTTATACCAATAATTATAAAAACAATTCAACAATTCTAAAACGAACAAAGTTAAAGTTATTTAACAAAAGCTTGTAGTATAATAAATTAGTTAAACAATGAAGTACCCGATAAATTAAATATCGTACGTGATTAAACAAGTATATTAAAATATTGAATAAGAAATAAAAGAGTGTAGTATTTCCCATAACAAATAAGCAAACAAAATTAAATTATACGTAAATTATTATATTAAATTATTTGTAAAATGCGAGTAAGTAACCAAAAAATGCAGAGCTCAATCAGAAGTTGATTTGGATACAACTGACGGGATACTAACCGGAATCACTGTTTTGAGTCACTGATATTTGGTAATCACAGTGGCAGCAGTCACAAATATCCAAAAGTAGCAGTTTTCCGACCACTAGACTGCGGTGCGGCGGCGTTTGACCGCGGCGTTTAACACGCAGCCCGTGTTGTCATCTGATAAGGCCGTGTTTGCGCTTATATTATTCAACGTGCACTAGAAAGCTTCGATCTGGAAACTAAAGTGGTCTTGTATTGTTAATGATTGATGATAATATGTTGCCTGCGTTTTTTTATAGTTCGCTGCGTTGGAACACTTACACAATATAGGGCGCTATTAACGACATTGGAAAAAATAGTGATTGTTCAGTTGTGTTGTGAGACGTAAGGGTTATAGTAGTTTATGCCGCGGTCTATTGCGAAGCTTTTTAAGCCACTTGCTGGTGTTCTAAATATCTTATGAATGGCTCAAAAACTGAATAAAATCGTTGCATACACTTATCAACATAAATTTTGTAAATCGCTGTAAAATAAATTTGTAAAGATGTCGAAAATTTATAGGTTATAGGTAAATTTCCCCATAAAAATGGTGAATCACCCATAAATCCCCATAAATAGGTAAATCACCCATCCAAAACATAACCACACCTGATCTATAAAAGTATCTACAGTTACTTAATAACCATCGTTCAAACTCGCATATGATCACAATACTTTAAAATTAATAGGCACATAAAGAAACCAAAACATCAATCGTAAAGGAACAATCAGATTATGTGCCGATTTCTTTGGCTATTTTTATTATAAAACGTTTTTCAAATGCCGAGCTCTCATTGGTCTATAATCTGTGTTTTAATGCGACTCATCTATTTTTAGGAGCTCACTATGCAAAGTTTTTAGTTTGGTTTGATAATGTCCCGATTTATGATGGTAATTAAAATATCATTTTTAGAACTTATTGCAACTATCATGAATAAAATAATGTTACATGATAGGCCTACAACAAACTCTGCCGCTTCCGCAGTAGGTCAATATTGTTATTCAAATCAGCCCGATGATTATGCATGACCGTGGTACGGTGGTCTTCAACGCCAAAACTAGCGCCATGCCTCCAGTGCCAACTAGCAACTTGATTAATTGCTAGTTTCCCATGTATATCCTTAACTCTAATACGAGTAAGGTATGCACAAGATAAGTGTGTGTATGCACTCGGGTCTCAAAAACGACAGTAACGATGTTCTTCAAACTTTACAAACAACTTAGTTCCGGGATATAAATATTTATATTTGTCCCTATGCATATACGTTGCGTGTATGAGTAGTGTGTTTTGGTTACTTCTGGCCCGGAAGTGACGTCACCGGAAGCCACGTGCCACGGCACGCAGCTTCCGGTGGGCCAGAAGTGGGGACAATAGATGTTGGGGTGGAGATGGTGAGAGCGTCGGCGGTCGGTTGAGCGAAGAGTGCGCATAAAATAGAAGTTAGTTCAAAATTGAAATTCGACGGTGTTAATAAAAACTCTAATAGTTGAACGAAACTAGAAGTTAGTGTAAAACCGAAATTCAACAATCGGGGTGTTGAACTAAATTTGCGCATAAATTAAAAGTTGGTTCAAAACTGAAATTCAACGATCGGGAGTTGAACTAAATTAGCGCATAAATTAACCGGGGTTGAAGTAAAACTTCGCATAAATTAAAAATTAGTTCAAAATTGTAATTCGACGGTGTTAATAAAAACTCTAACAGTTGAACGAAAATAAAAGTCAGTTCAAACATAGCGCAGTCATAACAAGAGAGAGAGAAGGTAAATAGAAGTGTTAAGTTCCGCGGATAGAACGAGAATGAAGAATGAAACATGACGCGTCGAAATATATGCGTGACTGTAGATGTCAGATGGTGAATTAATCAATGGGGGGAGTGGAGATGGCGCTCGGTTGAACTAAAACTGCGCATAAATTAAAAGTTGGTTCAAAACTGAAATTCAACAATTTGGAGTTGAACTAAATTTGCGCATAAATTAACCAGGGTTGAAGTAAAACTTCGCATAAATTATTAGTTAGTTCAAAACAGAAATTCAACAACTGGGAGTTGAACTAATTTTGCGCATAAATTAACCGGGGTTGAATTAAAACTTCGCATAAATTAAAAGTTAGTTCAAAATTGTAATTCGACGGTGTTAATAAAAACTCTAATAGTTGGACGAAAATAAAAGTCAGTTCAAACATAGCGCAGTCATAACAAGAGAGAGAGAAGGTAAATAGAAGTGTTAAGTTCCGCGGATAGAACAATAATGAAGAATGAAACATGACGCGTCGAAATATATGCGTGACTGTGGATGTCAGTTAATGGAGGGTCTAGAGCTTCCGGCCTGTCAGATGGTGAATTAATCAATGGGGGGAGTGGAGATGGCGCTCGGTTGAACTAAAACTGCGCATAAATTAAAAGTTGGTTCAAAACTGAAATTCAACTTGATAATGGGGGTACGGAAAGTATGTCAAGGCCATCCTGAGTAAGTTTTAAAAAAACCTACCCCGCTACCACAGGACATAGTTCTGAGAGTTGAACTACCCGGTGATAGCGGGATAGGTAGAAGACTCTTTTGAACTTTATTCGTAAAAACAAATACAATCAATGTGCAATACCAGGAACTATACAGGTTGAATTTTTGTGATGAACTATGGAGTTGTAGAAACAAACGCCGACGACGAGAAAAAGGTAAACGCAGAGTCCCCAGATGATGTATTTGAAAAGTTTGAAGAGACGTAACATTCCGAGTTGGTGTTCCTGTTCCATTTCCAATCGTTTAATTTCCAATTTCAATTTATCCTCTTCCATTCTAGTTACAAAGGGAACTTCATCCATCATGATTGTGTTAGTGTTTGAAATTTTAAAAGAAGTGATGTTGATAGTTCAAAAGTTGAAGACGGAATGAGGAGTGAAAGCAAGAAGTGTTAGTTAAATAAAAAAGTGGTGGGGGGGGGGGGGGGAAAGATGAATTACAAAGAAGTGGTGGGGGAAAGATTTTGCTCTTCATTATTACCGTCAGTAGTGTCAGATGGTGCAGGAGTTAGATTTAGTAAACTGTCTTCGTCCGAACTTTCAACCTTATCACAAATAGGACAATCGTATGTTATTTCCAAATTCATTTTGATAGTTGTATAATTATCTACAAGTTCTTGTAAAATATTAAAAATAGCTTGTAACTCTTCTTTAGAGTTTATTTCAAAACTAGAATTCATCCGTGCCAATGGAGAGTTGTTCATCGTTGGAGAGTCGGCGAGTAAATGAGGAACGCCGCTAAGGGAGGGGGCTTATTTAACGGCGAGCTTATGATTAAATAAAAAGCTAAGTTCTTCTTCTTCGTCTTTTAATTCAAATATCTTAGCTGGAGTAGTTGCCTCGTCCTCCTCACTCTGTGATGATGAAGATAATTCACCAGGACGTAAATATTGAACATCAATTCTGATCCATCTCATATAATATCTATCCATCATAGCGAGCAAGTTTTGAAACAATTCTTCCATTTCTTCCCTCTCAGTTATTATATGTTGAAACCTGACGAAAGGTGTTCCCATGTTGTTAGTTAGAATGTTGGAAGTGAAATAATTCAAAGTTGGATTCAATAAGATACAAAACTTAAACTAATGGAGGGGGAAAATCTAAAAGACTTATGGTGGGGGAAATCTAAAAAAAAAAAAACCAATGGTGGGGGAAATCTCAAGGTCATCCAATTGAAGTTTTAAAAAAGAGTGTAAAACTGAAATTACACATTCGATGGTTCAACAGGATCTGAATACCAATCCGACCTGTATTTACATCTTTTTATCATATGTGTACAAAAATCATCTTGATGAGACTTGGTGCGTTGACAATAAGCTAAATCGAGAGGATGAAATTTGAAACATCTTTGAGGACAGCATGTATGAAAATATCTTGATTTGTAAAATTTGAAAGTTCGCAATTCCGGTGGCGGTAGTTGTTTTGTTTTGCACTTGCAGTAACAAGATCCAAAAAATTCACATTTAGTGCAAGCTAACCCGTCCACCATCATTGGTCCTAAATCTGTACATTGTTGTTCACAACAGTAACGAGGTTCGTACTTGTACTTTTGTTCTTCCATGTTGACGCTGCTGAGTCCAGTGAAAGAATAAGAGTGTATAGTGTTGAATAGTCAATTTTATGTACTACAAAAAGTGGTGGGGGTAATTTCAAGGTCATCCAAACGAAGTTTTAAAAAATTATACCTTACTAATGTAAGGAAAATTGATGCTTAAGAAGTTTGTTTCTGTTTGTTTTCTTCAGACTTTTTCTCTCTCTCCTGTTTGTTTTCTTCAGACTTTTTCTCTCTTTCCGCTTTAGCCATAGCGATAAGTTCTTCAGTCGATAGTGGATGTACTTCAGGAAACTTTAAAATTAATTTAGCCTGATATCCTTCTCGGGTTAATATTTCTAAATCTTCTGTCATTTGTTCAACGGTGTTGTAATCTTTTCCATAGATCTTTCCATCAAGTTCAATCATCATTCTGTATAACATCTTTAAAAATAGGTGTTGACGCAGCGAGAGTTGGGAAGCGAATGATTAGTTATCCAAGTATCACACCCTTTTTATCAACTTGACATTGATCACGTGATTCCTTAGTTTTATTTGTTAAAAGTTATTTAACATTGGTAGTACTTGTGGAACTTGATGTTATGTTGACCAGTCGGCGATGAAGATGTTGTAGGTTGTGTAGAAAGAAATACTTCATCATCGCAGTATTTTGTTTTAGTAAACATCCTTACATTAGTAGCACTAACATCAACAGTTAAGTGATAACCACCGGTAAGTAAAACTCGCATTTCGTTGGTTAAATCTTCAAGTTGTTCAAAACTCGTAATGGTGTTGGTATCGTAAGATGCACACTTGACCTTTAGGGACATGTTGAAGTTTTGTATTTAGTTATAGAGAGCGAGATGTGTACGGTACGAAAGGTAGTCGTAGACTGATGAATTTCACAAGTTGATTTTCACTTTTATTATCACACATAATTGGGTCAAGGTCATCCCGTGGAATTTTTAAAAAAGCAACATATTGCTATGTACAAAGACATAACAATATGTTGCTTCTTTTTTGTTTTATATCATCTTTATTGAGAAACCATTACAAACACATATATTTACAATGTTATGTACAAACTAGTTAGTAGTAGGTGTTACATGAATAGTTAGTTCAGTTGAGTTGTTTCCACTCGGTCCGTGTGAAATTAAATAGAGTGCGCCAGGTTGAATAACTCGAAGATCTTCATTTTGTAGAAGTTGTACAAACCGTTTCGGTAGGAAGATTTGAAACTTCGGTTCGTCACCAACTGTATACGGCGCCTCGCTCAATGTGCAATTAATAGCATCACCAATTGAAGTGTCCATCTTCTTGATTGTATGTATGATGTAATGTTTTTCTTCTTTTAGTTCAGAACATTTCTTCGTCGGTAAGATTGTTGATTTAGAATGAGCGTTAAATTGATCAACCAAATTTTGAAGAAAGTTCTGTGATGCCATCTTGATGTTATTGTTAATCTTTTTGTTAATCTTCTTGTTAATAATAATGTCCGTCGGAGATGTTGTCTCTTCGGAGGTTCGAGTAATACTCATGCTGCGTCATGGTAGCGCTCTCACTTTTATTACCGACATTACCCCCACCATTCTGTTGAAGGAAATTATTTAAGCGGTAGGCATTCTTCAAAGCGCACTGTGACCTTCGATGTTTAAAACTCTTTGATGAAATACAAAGTTCATTGAAGTAGCATTGGAAATCTCTATCTATTATTGCATTTATTACTTCGTTGCTTGTAAATGATTGTATCCAATTAGCTTTTTCCAATCCTCTTGTGTAGATAGTTTTGAACTCTTTGCAGTAATGATTCATAATGTGCGGCATCATGTTATAATTAATAAAACCTTCATCCCATCTTAAGTTGTGAAAATGTTTGTACAACCATTTGTTTGTAACTTTCGCTTTAGTTGTTAGTCTATTGAATGGTAATGGAGGTTTGAATAAGTAATGATAAACTACAGATGTGTTCATATCCAAAATTACTAATTCTTTTATAATAAAATTTCCATCATTTCCTCGAAAAGCTTGAAATTCAATTATACCTTTTTTAACTTCCATTATATGTGGCGCATTAGAAAACGAAACCCGTTTGTTCATGATGAAGTCTCGTCAGCAACTGACTTGTATTACAAACACGATTGTTCTTCTTTAACTTCTTGCGCTTCTTCGTTGATATTAAAGTTGGTGTGATAGTTGTTCAATTGTCTCCACATATCCACTTCTTGAGGTATTCGATTAAAAATTGAAGTATCCACGGGACCGTATAAAATTGGAACGAAAGGTTGTCTGTCCAATGTATCGATTAGATAGTCTTTGATTATTGCACTTGAAAATATTAGTTGTTTCAAATATCTGGTGACGGGACCGGTAGTACAACTTAAAGTGTAAAATTCTTCTTTAGTCAAATGTAATTTTACATCATGTCTAGTTAAATCTCTGAAGCGAACCATTTGTCCTCCACGATGTTTCACTATATCAACTTCAATATTTGATTCCAATAAACTTAATCTTGTTCTTCTTCCAAATGTGTTGTTACTCAAATAGCATTCCAAAAGATGTAAATGTTTCATAAATGATTCCCAAGAAGTTTCAGTGAATGTAACCATTTTATTTCCATGATTTAAAATAACAATCGGTGAATAATCCAATGATTTTAAAATTCCAACTGAAATACTTTTCGTCATGCATGAAGAAATGGGGTAGAAAATCCGAAGAAATACTTCTGTTAAAATATTAGTTGTAATGTTAACTTCAACCTTTTTTCTTTTTACTTCTTTTTCAGCTTCTCCTTCTTCTTTTTCTTCTTCTCTCTTCTTATGTTTGTTAAACTTGAGGAACTCGTCCATTTCTCGTTCAACTTGTTTTTCTATATCTGAACTATTCTCATCCATTAGAGGTGTATTTTCTTCTCCGTTAGTAGAACTCATCTTGCGAACGATGTTTCCCATACGACGGTCGAAGATATAATGAATTTTCCACTCATAATTTTCTCGCTTTTATGTTTTTCGTCGAATCCTTGAAATTTATACACTCACATAAATGTTTGTTTTTAACTTGTCTTTCACAAAACGAAATTCTAACCTCAAAAATTGAGACAGATAATTCTAACCTCAAAAATCTGCAGTCGTTGTACTAATTCTTTTTAAAGTACATTCTTCACGATTCCGGTCAGCGGTGTGTAAGTAACTATTTTATCATGTAGAATAAGACAGTATGCTGAAGTTCCATCCGCTACTGGTTCTTCAAATTCCATTTCAATTTTTATATCCACACTTGATGATTTTACCGATTCATTTTGCTTTGAACAATCGATTACAATTATCGGAGCCTTGGAATAATATTGGTCAGGTGATAATAGTGGTGTATTAGTCTTTCCATAATATGACGATTGAAATCTTGCATACATATCGTATAAAATGGAAAAACGTTTTTTGCTGAACATGACATTCAAATTGTCATACGGAAAGAATTGAGAGTTTAGGAAAACTTTACAATTCTTTATTTTACAGTTATCAAATTGACCGGCATTTGCAGTGATAACATCTTTTCGCTTAGTTTGAAAACCGAGTATTATGTACCTTGCTCGTTCCAAGTAAGTTGATGTCTTGACGGTCCATGTTTGTCGTTCGGTCTGAGGTAGTGTAGGATATTCATGGAATTCCCAACTTCGGAATGGCATCACGATATCACGGTCAGATTTTAACTTTCTCAATAATACGATTCTATGTTCATCAGCCAATCTTACATGAGGTACTCTCCAAACAACTTTATCTAATTGTAGTTGCCATTCCAGTTTATCTTCAGTAGTTGCAGGGTCTGCAAGTATCAAGTCCTTGTTAGTTGAAGATCTGAGTAATACCAATTCTTGTTTGACATTTATTATTACTCGTTTGTAATCTTCAGCGAATCCCAAAAGCAATCGTAAAGGTACATGAAAATCAAAGTGACCGTTGGAATTCGGTGTTATAGTGTCTTTATCAGGAGCAACCCATCCGGCGGTGACTATTGAATTCTTCTCATGCGGTGTTAATGATGTTAATCCTTTCAATGTTGTTGTTATACCAACCTTTTTTGTCGAATCAACTGTCACCCCTGATATCTCATATCTTATTTCATCAAAAAGATATGCCATCGGGTTATTTATAAAAGGAACTGTTGAAGCAGTTTTTCCATCCAATTTTAATACCCGTCCTTCAATGTATAAATAACTTTCACACGGTAATGTGTAAATATCTTGTTGTTGAATGGGAATCCTTATTTCATCGTTATTGTTTAATTTTGATGAAGTGTAAGGGTTGTGCGTGTGATATTCCTTCTCCCATAGTGTTTCGTCGAATGTCGGTCCTTGAGATATATCCAGGATATCCATTGTTGTTAAGTTTCAATCCAATCTTCTGTAGAAAACGAATGTTGTCCGATGTTAACTCTTCCAATGTCGAGGAGCTACTGAGCTCCCGACTCTTCCGTTGCGGTTTAAATGATAATCCCATGTCGACTTTTATGTTGCCGCTCTGATGTGTATCCGTATAGTTATCGTTTCTCCTCTAAAGTCAACACTAACACCGTCTTGATCCAATATGTTCAGTACGATGTCTGAAATGAAACTGGTGTTTAACGGTAGGTATATCAAGTTTTGTGGCTTCTCAACAATTTTAAAACCGGGAGCCACAGTTGGATAAAATGTATGTAAAATATGCTGATTCACTCCTTCTCTATACGATCCGTGTATAATATTACACGTTACATCGATACTATTGACTTTCAATATTGTAACAGTTGTATCACCTGAATGAGTAGTTCCAGGAGTTAAGATTTTCTTTTTTGTATCTGTAAATCCAAGTAAACTGCCAATGGAGTTTTCCAAGCTGACATCGATATAATATTTTGAAGTTATTTCTGCTTTTAAAGTATTATTGTTTCCTTTAACGGTGATCTTTTCTTCTCCGAGTTGTTTTTGTAGTAATTGGTTTATATCATCGATTTCATAAGCTCCAGTAGGAAATGTAATTATTTTCAATTCTGAGTATTTTCCTGAAGCATCCTTAGTTTCATAATAATGTAGTAAATTGTTCTTTCCTTCCGTAACATTGGGAATTGAGTTGTAGGTAGTTAAATCAAGTAATGCCGCTTCCCATAATCTTTCCTTGGATAGACGCAATGCTGGGAACAGCGTACTTTTCAATGTGGATGAATTTCCACTCAGTGACACTGTATACGATGACATCTTAAAGCTGACTGACACTCTTCGCTAGAAACTCCAAACATAAATGCCCACATATTTCAGTATTGTTAGGTTGTTCTCTTTTGTAATTGTAAAAAATGTTTTTGGAGTTTCGAAAATAATGTTGCAGTTCTTTCGGCGGTGGTAGATTGCCAAAACTGTCAAAGTAGTAAACGGTTTGTCCGAGCTTTTTATAGCATACCCAATGAGTGCCTGGACCATAGGTGGAATCCAAATTTACTATTCCAGTTTCATTTTCCCATATTTTAGTTGGTAATGCATCTTTCATAAAAACTCCTCGAAAAAATGGTATTTTCAAACATTTTACATAATCATTTAACTGATGATTTGTTAAGGCTTTATTTGGAATTAGCAATTGATTCTTTTTATTTAGTACACACGGTATGGTCTTAGATATAAACCTGCTCCGTTTTTTACCATTTGCCAAACAGAAGTCTTCTTTACATTTGCCTTACGAGTTCTACGATGTCCTTTTTTAATGTTTCCACCTCTTTTGGGAGCGCTTCTTTTTGCAGGTCTTCCTCTGCGACGTCTTCCAGCACCTAACTTTGCTTTCGTCTTCATGGCTGTAGTTACTGCCCAAGCCGCTGCTTTTTCTGCAATATTTGCGTCACTTGATTTTACTCTTTGCCAAGCTTTTTCCGCTAGAATTTTATCCGCTATTGATCTATTTGTTGAATCTTTATACTTTGAATATGCTATATCGTGTTCTTTGCAAGCTTGATCTAATTTATTAATTCCAGGATCTCCTCTTGCTAAACGTTTTGCCAACTTAGTTCCAGGTCCACAATATTGATAACCTCCGGGCAGATGTAATTCGTATGGTAAAGCGTCTATCGTTCGATTCACAACAGCACCAATTGGAATCCGTCTGAGCAGGGATAATGCAGCTGATGTTAAACCACGTCCTCTCTTGCCGCTGTCTTGACGACGACTGAGCGATACGGTCTTCATTATGTTGTTTTATGTAACCAACGTCTTCACTCTATGAAATACTTTATGATAATGAATCCTTTTTTGTGTATTCCATACTTAAATATTCATAAGTTTTACTAGTATTTATCAATGATTTCATCTTTAATCCATTGGTTTCTCTGAGAATCTTCGATTTTATTGTGTTTCATCGATGTATTAATCAAATGATTATGCATATCAATAACTACATTACCTACAAGATTCGTTACATACTCGATATTAGTAGCATCTTTGTCATATGTAGGATTATCAAGATTTGTGATACGTTTACCATTACATGTATACACCGATGGATCCTTTTTAGAGGTCGCTATAACTTGATTAATAGTAGCAACATCATTCGGAGCTATTCCTGCTGATATGTTAGATATTCTTCTATTTTTTCCATCATATACGTTATTTATTTTATCTAAAATTATAGTTTGTTTTACAACAGCACAATCCTGATCATCTTTACCAGATTTAACTTGGGTTAATCGTTTACCTTTACATATAAAATTAACACCAGTAGCTGATAGTTGTGGTACTTGTGTTAAAATAACAGCATCATGTTCTTCCGTGCCTAAACTTATATTTGACAATCTTTTATTTTTTCCATCCCACTTGTCATTTTGTAGTTGTAGTAAGGTAAACTTTTCACTTCCTTGCATAAACTCATCACCTTTCTTTGACACCACCTGATTTTGTTTAACAAAAGCGGATGTTCCTTTCTTCAAGCTTTCATTCATTTGTCTCACGGTAGCAGCATCCGATGGAGTTGAACCATCTTTCAGATTGGACAACACTTTTCCATGACAATCAATAACAGCACCATTATATAAAATACAATTATCTTTAATGTATTTTATATTAACACCATCACTTTCTTCTTTAGGATATCCAATATCGTTTATAGTATATTTATAGAAGGAAAATCCATCTTTTTTCTTTTCTGGTATTACAGAGTGCAAATAACGCTTATTGATTGTATCTGTATCCTCGGTTGGATCTGCCACATTAGTTATTTTATAGTTTAAAGCATTGTACCTTTTTCCACTTTTAGTCTTTTCCAACAGTAAAGCGTATTCCATCGCAGATAGAAAATAACCTTTATTAACAACATCTCCATTGTTGACTGGTTTTGCAACATTAATAACCCTGTGAGATTTTGCATCATACAGTTGGTTGTTGTCGAGTTTTAAACTTGTAGATGTTTCCTCCTTTACTGTTTTTAAATTTGTTGCATCTCCATCTTCTTCTGGATCCTTAACAAACTTTAAACGTTTATTATTTATGTTATAGTCACCTTCGGGTGTTTGCGGTAATCCACTTCTTTTTCTGTTTTCTCCAACTTGCACTCCTAACGCGGAGTATCGTCCGAACTTGTCGACGCTCATGTTAGAACTGACACATTATACGCCTGCAACTCTTATATATCCGCGGACAATTATACGATTATGCCGCGATTCCTGAGTTCGTCAATCAGAGCTACCCATTCATTATTTAAACCTGTATGACCGGCTTCCATGGCTTCATGCAATAGTCTCATTCTATCAACCAATTTATTGATGTCGTTGTAGTAAATCACATTCGTATTGTATAGATTTTTCATCAATCCTTTGCCAGATGTTGAAGTATCTCCTTTACTCTTTTTACCATGTTGTTCAAGAAGTGATAAATCCATAAGTGATAAAGATTTTCTTTTCAGTGGTTGTCTCACCGCTGGTGCAGTACGTAATGTTGGCAATTTTCGTGGAGGAAACAACTTTTTTATAACAATGTTATATTTTGTTGCACGTGAACGATTAATCATTGCATCCTTTAAGTAGTTTCTTTTATGAGCGTTAGTATTTTGTAGAATTTCCTTAAAAACACTTAAATCTTTGGATGAATATCTTAGTGGTATGTTTTTAAAAATTAATTCATAAAGTCCTTTTGTTCCTTTATATTTATGCTCACCAATAATGATGTAATCGTCTTGTGTTATTTCAAGCTTTGAATCGCCGATCTTTAATTCATTCCCATCAATTCTTGCTCCGTATACGTGTGATCTACTCAAATTCGGGTTTGATTTCATGTCATGTAGCATTTTCATTATATATTTTCTTCCAAGAGGTCCATGTTGTAATATATCGCTACTCAATTGAGTTAAATTTGGAATAGATTGTTCAGCTTCAGGTATTGGCTGTTCTTCTTCCTTTTCAACAATTGGTTCTTCTTCTTCTTTTGTTTCTTCTTGCTCACTAGCACTTGTATATGAATCATCATCTTCTTCTTTTTTTAATGCTTGTACTTCTTGTTTAGAAACTGGTAGTAAAACATCTCCTTCATAACGAGGTTTACCAATAGTTTCTGATATCTGTTTTAAAGGTTCCGTAATAGGTTTAAATGTAGTCTCTAGAAATTCTTCTCTTTCACTTAAACCCATCCTCAATGCACGATTCTTCATCCTAATAGAATCACTGAGTGATTTTATTTCTTTTAATAGTTTTTCTTGATTCACCATGTTTACACTGTGAAGTTCAACGTGTAACTAGATGTAGCATCGGTAGTTCAACGCATAAATACAAATTTATCCAACCCTATACGATATCTACCATTTTTAATATCTTCTTCCTTCATAATAACGAGAAAGCCATATTTCTCATTCCATGCTTTGCCACACATTTCTTTAAATTTCTCAAATGGCATATCCGCACTTACATGATCATTGTATATATGCTTTAAATTTGTTTCATCTTGCTTGAAGATGATCAACATATTTGCATTGTCTCTTATGAGTTGTTTTGGAATCTTACTGTATGTTTGACCAATATAAATGCTATCGATATTATGATGTCTTCCCATAGCGAAGTAATTCCTTATAGTGTCGTGATTTTCACAAGACACATCGTCAAAAATAAAAATAGAAAATGGTTTTGCTTCATTTGGTTGCATAATTGTTTCACTGGCATTAAACTTGTAGAAATGCACTTCAGGTACACTTGCAAGTACTTTATCCAATAATTGATATTTTGGTTGTTGCAATGATTTTGAAAAAATGTATATATTGTTAAAGCGCAATCCTTTAGGATTAGTTATAAGGTTAAAAACAACATTTGTTTTTCCACAATTTGAAGGACCAGTTATTAAACATCTTATTGTATTTGGTAGTAATTCACCATGTTTACCATGATTTAACTTATCATTGTCAACCGTCAATTCATCAATATTATTGATATTAAATCGATCTTTTTGTTGTACAATCTCCATCTTGTGTCAAGGTTAAACACACAATGAGCTATTAAGTTACTATACCAGGTCTTTTGAAGGAATCCAAGAGTCTTCACTTTTATCGAATCCTAACCACCGGACTTTAACCATATCCTTTTTCCTTTGTAAAACCTTCTCAACAAGATATACATCACCGACTGTTGATTTCAACAATTCATGTCCGTAGAATCCACCTTGAAGTAATTCACCCTTGTTATCCTTTAATAAGTAGGTTTCAGGTATAGTTGGTTGCACTTTATAAACTGTAAATACTTCATTAGTCCAATTTGGTAGATATCTTTTACTAAATACACCTTTGTATTTGCTTATACGAACTTTATCGTTGACTTTAAACTTTTTTGGTTGTAACTTTTCCAATTTAGGTGTTGTATTATTTCTGATGCGTTGTAATACAACCTTAGCATTAGCGCTGTTTACCTGGATAGGTTTCATTCCGATGGTACGATGATATTTGTTGTTATACTCTTTTATAAGTTGTGGTAATATGTCATACCACACGTATGATCCTCGTTTTGAAAATTGTTTGTACATCGCTCCTTTTAATGTTCTATTGAATCTTTCAATTATTGAAGCTTTAACTTCAGAATTTGTAGAATAATGATTTATTTGATATTTCTTCATTAAAGCTCCAAAGTCTTTATTAAAATATTCTTTTCCATCATCGGTCTGTAGATGTTTGATTTTGAATTTATTTCTTTGTATCGTTGTTTCCATAGCTTTTGTAACACTTTTACCAGTCTTATCCTTTAATGGTAAAGCGTCAGCTATTTTAGTAAAACAGTCTATAATTGTTAAAATATATTTGAAACCTTTGTTTAATTTACTGTGCGGTATCATTTCAATGAGATCAGCTTGATACAGATCATTCATTCCCTTAATAATCGTACTTCTTCTTGGAAATCTTCTTCTTGCTGGTTTATGTAGTTCATTTACAATCTTGTCCTTCACACTTTCCATCTTCAGGTGTTGCTTGCACATCGCTTGTAAAAATACTGATCCGTACAACAGTTCTTTCTCTTTTATATAGTTTGAATATAGGTCAAGGCCATTTCATATTAGTGTAAAAAAGAGGGAACATGGCATTGGGCTTGCCATGTCCCCTCTTCTTTACGGAAAGGAAAAAAGGAAGAAGGTAGAGGACGAAGAATAGGTTTACTGGTCGATAGGGTTTAGAGAGTAATGTCCAAATGGCAGAGTTCTTATGTTGTCTTCAAGGATGTATCTCTTGTCATCCTTATAGCTCAATGCCGATTTGGTTTGCTTCACACTGAAAAGACGATGGTTGAAGCTTCTTATGGTGTTAAATGTTGCAGTTGTTTCAACATTTTCAAACAAACATCTTTTATAATGTTCAAACTGTACGTTCTTCTTCAGGAAAGAGGTTTTTATTCCTTTGGCTTTCTTTGTGACTTGATGTTTGTTCCTTTCGTTTATGTACAGTTGAAACGAATACAGTTTGGACATCAATGCTACAATTTCCATCATTGGCACACCATTTGTTTCATCTTTAAATTTTCCCAATACTTTCTTGTTTCTGTCGTAGTCGTAATTTGGATGGTCCTTAGGATAATCAGAAAAGTCGAAATCATCTTTATATATAAAGGTGCGTAGATCTTCGTACATGTCATTTGTTTTAATCCAGTAAATGAGTGCATCTGTATCCATATATGCAATACCAATGTTATCTCTTCCATAATAGTTAACCATCTTCTTATAATGAAACTCGTACATGTGTGTTTTAGAAATATCCAAGATTGACATTCCAAGATACAAAGGACGATCCATTGTAACTGACTTCTTGTTCATGGAAATAAGAACTAGATTTTCATTAATAATTACAGATGTACCAAAGTTTGGTTGTTGCACTAATTTCTGTAATTTTACTGGATCAGTTACCAATTTTATATCCTTATGTTTCCTTTTGTTTTCCAAAGTCTTGCCAAATATTGCGTTGTTCATTAGTTTGAAAAAGTCTTTTTGAAAACTTGATGTAGCAGCAGCTCTTCTTCTTGTGTTGTTGTCAATGTACGGTTTTAACCAACAAGATTGAGAGAATTGTAATACTCGATTAATTTTTGTAATTCTCAATCCCAAGTCTAAGGCCTGTTGTATCATCCAGTAGTGTCCAACATACCGAGACTTGTCGGTTAAAGTCATCATTAATTTCGGCCATCTTCCAGTTGGAGAAATTTCGGTCTTCGGAAGCAGTGGTAAATCATAATGTTGATCGTGAAGATGTTCGGGATATTCAAAGTCGACGTCAAAAATATAACCTGTTTCACCATGCTTCGGTATATCCATTATGTTTCCTATTGATTCAGGATCTATCCATTTGAAATTATCATATGGAAGGGGATTCGACATTGCCCATCCGTATAAGTTATTTGCATCGAAATAACCCAGGAATGTTGTTGGTTTTGATGCATCATAATCGGGCAAATACTTGTTGTTTGCCCTGACATGTCGTGTTACACTTTGCGTCAATCCTCCGCGAACTCCTGACTCTAACATCAAAACCATATCTATATCTGTAAGAAGTTGTATTTTACAATTTGTCTCTTTCAACATGGCTTGCCACGCTAGTCCAGGCGAAGTGTACGAATGAAGAGGGTCCAATTCATATGCTGCAAAACACGTATTTCTAAATTCTTCCATCACATCACATAATAAAGTCACATCTAGTTTAACATAAAAATCTGAATATTCTCCCAATGTTCTAAATCCTAATTCGTTCCATACTTTGCATGCGTGATTATAATCATCTTGAGATATATCCATGTCGAAAAGTTTACTTTTAAATTCTTCTTTTGGAGGTAATGATGTTTCATTAAATCTTTCTAAACTGTCTATGTAATCATATGGAAAAACACCTTTTCGAAGTACCAGATCCAGTTTGTCGTTGTTTACAATCTTCTTCGTTTCGATTAAATCTTGTTTCCTTAGGTTTTCAGAAAGTTTGGACAAACTTGACGGCATAAATCGGTAGGAGTCCAAGAATCTTAATTTGAGGTTTCCAACTTCTTTGGAAAAACTTATGAACTTTTCTGAAGTTTCAGCTAACACATCGATTTTACCGTCGTCTCTTCCTAATTCGGGTATTATAAAATGAGCGTCGTACCCACTGAGGTTATGCAGAACCACAGGAATAAATAGTGGTAAACGATAGCTCAAGTTGCATTTATTACAAGCAGCACCCCTGTAATAACCTGTGAGGTGGTCGTGATCTTTAATTTTATAATTCTCAATAGTAAAATCATTTTTGCACAAAAAACATCGAGTTGCATTTTCATGTTGAATTTCTTCTTCTTCGTCCATCGGTTTCATTGGTACAATATTTGTATATAATCTTTGTGTATTTCCAGCTATTGAATATAGATGATCAAGAAATATTTTTTCCGCATTTTCACCACGATATACTAGAGGTTCTGAAGTTAATCCATATCTGTTTAAATGTTCTTCTGATAATGTTGATTTGACCATTAAACAAAAACTGTTTGGTTTGTGCATTTGATACTTTACACTTTTTCTTGCTTCGCAATTTTCTTCTTCAACTGGAACAAGTGTTGATTCAAAATCCGCATACACAACTAAAGGGATACGGTATTGATGATGAACTTTTTCAAATGAAACGAATGCTCTGTTTTCTGCAGGTAAATTAATCTTTGCTTCATAATTATTGTTACATAATCTTTTGTGCTCTTGTAACCATTCTCTTCCTTGTCTTCCTTCTCGTTGAAAATTAAAACATCTCTTGCAAATCAACTTTTTGTTTCTATTTTTTGAAAGTTGCTTGTTAACAAGACGATCGAATTGCTTTATGTACACATAGTGAGACACATCTCCTCGTGTTAATAGTAGTAAATCCGTATGATCTGGTAGTTCTTCTTTTGCAATACGTAAAGGATACACTTTGTTTGAACTATCTAATGCAAAAACATTGATAGAAGTACCGGGATTTTTCTTCTCAAATTTTGATATATCTTCTAGTGATACAGGATAAGTTATTCCTTGAAAATTGTACTTATTTCTTTGATTTTCATATTCCCGGTCAGGTCTATACGCATTATTTGGTACAAATTTAGCTGTCATTGCATAACGAAAACATTCATTGTCTGCATTTCTAACATTAATACAAGATTTTGTATCTTCAATACTTTTAGGCAAAGGAATGTAACTAGATCCCCTTAGTCCATATCCGTGTTTTTGAACTCTTATATCTAATCCTTCAATACTTGAAAGACTCCATCCGGATCCTCTTCCTTCATGTTCCTGAATTTTGGTTAATATTTCTTCTATACAGTTCTCTACTATTGAATCAATGTTTGAACTTTCCATGATGGTTCGGTTTTTTGTTATGAATCCTCTTGGTGATAATTCTTCTTGTACATTTATAAACATAGCTTCTAGTAGTAAACTAAATTTAAGAAAGTTCAATCTTTTCAATTCTTCTTTTAAAGTTTTACTTACGATTGGTTTTGCTTCTCTAATAAATTCTTCTAAGTTCAAGTTTTCATTTTGAATCTTATGATGCATTACTACCTTACCGGGTAAAGCAAATACTTGTAGATTCGGTAAAGTAGTTGAAGATGTTGCTGTTATTTCTTCTTGTTCTTCTTGTTCTTCTTGTTCTTCTTGTTCTTCTTGTTCTTCTTGTTTTTCTTGTTTTTCTTCTGCGTTGTTGTGAATTAGTTCTTTATGACAGTCTAATAGAATTTCATCGTGAAACGATTCCGAACATTTATCGCAATGATACATGTTGAGATGTTTACTCTTCGAAGTTTCGCAGAGAAATGAAATGGGCTCTCACATTCCTCCTTTTATAACGGTCCCCCTACCACTATTTCATCTTCTTCTTCTTCACTATCCAAGAAAATCAAACGTTTTCAACAAAATATTAACCTTCTACAAAATTGATTGTCCGTTCATATTTTTTTAATACTAGTTTGAATTTTCAATATTTTCCTTGTTTAACTATTATTTCTTTATATAACATTATTCACACTTTCTACTTCGAGCGTTTTGCTACTATCATCTCTTTATTCCATTTTAACAATCTGCATAAATACAAGTTCATTTGTCGCGCCGACTCACTATAAATCCAGCTTTCGTACAGTACACATCTCTACGACTAAATTACAACATGTATTTCAATATGAATTTTCCTTATACAAATACTATTTCAATAACTTTACAGCAAAACAAAATTCTAACTTCATAAACTTGATAGGAAGATATGCGAACTTTTAATTCAACCCCGGTTAATTTATGCGCAAATTTAGTTCGACCAACAATTGTTGAATTTCAGTTTTGAACTAACTTTTAATTTATGCGCAAATCTACTTCAAACCCTCACCCCACAAATTTGGTAGGGAGAATTACATTAATTTGATACTTATTTCTACCGTTACACTAGCTCCATTCTCAAAAAGATATAAATAAAATGGTCCTGGATACTGTTCTTTTTCACGTCCTGCATGTTCCTTAATGAATTCGTAAGCCAATCTTTTTGAATATTCATTATGATACACTTCTCTTACATAAACAAGATTTTTTTCTTCCAGAAATTTCGCTTGAACTAATGGTATTTTGCTTACATCATCCTTGTCCATCAGAGGTAGCTTGTAGGTGAAAGTATTTGGAGGTAGTTTTTGCGGTTTATCAAGTAGAGAACAAAATTTTCTATAGAATTTATGCTCAGTGCCTGTAATACTACTAAAAGACAAAGTGGTAAGCATCTTGACGGCACAAGGTGCAAGTACAGACTAGAAACCTGGAGGTTCATAGCCCGCCTTTTATGAGTTTTAAGAAATGGGGAGGGGGAAGGAATAAGGATTGGGAAGGGATAAGGTGCAGGGTGGGGGAAGGGTAATTTGGTTATTAAACCACTTGCGCTTCAAAATAGCCGCCAACATCCACACCTTGTTCGTAGCACTCCTTCATTGTTTGCGCCCACTGCTGCATGCGGTCTCTATCATTTGGTGTCACAAGGAAAGTATCACTATTATCATACAATATAAAGGAGCAAATTTGTACACAACATCCTCTGTTCAACCATTTATGAGCTTCAATGATAAACTTTTTTATTGTATGAAATGGATAATCTGGATTAATTTCTATAACTTCACATTCTTCATTAAGATTAACGGGATATTCATGATCATCATCAACATCATCAACATCATCAACATCATCAACATCATCATCTTCACTCTCACTATCATTATTTAAAATGTCTTCAGGTTGTAGAAAAACATCGGAAATTTCGGAAGAATTAAGATGGTCATTTACATGAGGAGGCATTTTGAAGCAGGTAAAATTGTAAACAGCAGAGACGAAACAACAAGAGCGGCATGTAGAAGCAAAATGAAGGAGTGACCAACGCTCGCTCCGCTTTTATAACAGTATGCAAATGAGGGGTGGGTGGGGGAAGGGTAATTTGGTTATTAAACCGCTTGCGCTGTAAAATAGCCGCCAACATCCACACCTTGTTCGTAGCACTCCTTCATTTTTTGAGCCCACTGCCGCATGCGGTCTCTATCATTTGGTGTTATAAGAAAAGAATTACAATCATCATACAATATAAAAGAGCCGATTCGTACGTAAGATCCTGAATCCAACCATTTATGAGCTTCAGACATGAATTTTTCTATAGTATCGAATGGGAATTGTGGATCAATTGCTATAACTTTCAGTTCTTCACTAATTTTAACGCTATAATAATCATCTTCATCATCATCTTCACTGTCACTGTCGTTATTTAAAGTGTCTTCAGGTTGTTCGAAAACATCAGAAATTTCGGAAGAACTGAAATTTTCACTAAGACGAGGAGGCATTTTTAAAACAAGTAATATTGTAAAGGGCAGAGACGAAACAACAAGAGTAGCGTGTAGAAGCGGAATGAGGAGTGAACAACGCTTGCTCCACTTTTATAACGGTATGCTAATGAGAGGGGTAACAGCTGACCGTGACCAATTATTGATCCTGGAGGTGGGGGGAAAGGAAGAAGAGGGGGTATTTATTTTAAATAATTCGCATAACTTTTAACTCGAATAAGATAACCAAATTCTTCTTTTACTAAAATGTTCGTCTTACATAGACCTTTTCAATGATGTATCGCTTATCATAATCCGTCAATCCATTATCGAGTTATAGACATTTAAATTTTCGGGGGGATTTAATCTCCGCTTGAGTGGACACAACGACCTCAGAAAAGTAGGTCACGAGACTTAGAGTGTTAAAAAATAATGAGGGAGAAACACAACGCTCTAACGCATTGTGTTTCTCCCCCATTATTTTTTTAAGCAAAATTTGGAAAAACTATGTGAATTTACTGTTTACGTCCCCACCTTGTAATACCATCCATTTTATGCCTGAGGAGATAGTCTTTAGAGTCTAACTCATAAACGGATTTTTCTTTACGCAAGGATTCAATAACTTTAATATTATATTTTTTGCCGTTACAATTTGCCAAAATGTGTTCGTTGTCAATAACACTTTCAAAAAAATAAAGACAACTTCTCTTAATCCTATTTCCTTTCACAGCAATAATTTCGGATTGGTATTCAACAGTGGGGGTTTCTGTCAGTTGTGGTTCGGAAAGATGTTTCACGACATGTACACGGCAGAAACGTTCGTTCTTAACACATTTCCTCCCACAAGCTGATCCTTTCTTAATTCCCCTAGTCAGCACTTCAGGGCAAGTAGTGGGAAGGCTAAATGCCCTACGGCGCTTTTCTTTTAATAATTGAAAGCGCTCTGAAGGAGCAGGTTTAGGAGCAGGCTTAGAGGATTTATTTTTTGAATAGGTGTGGTCTTTATGAAGAACTGTTTGAGGTGGCGGCATGTTGTTTGATGGCGGCGGTGATTGTTGTTGAGATGGTGTGGAGTCGTTTGAAGGTAGAGGCGGTGAAAATATGCTGCCAAATATAGTAGTCATAGTGAGCGGAAGAAGAGCTCCAGAAGTTGAAGGTTTCGAGTCTAGTTGCTTCTTATACCAGTCGGAAGCATTTTTCAAGCGAAGAGTTTTCTTGACTGGAGTCGAAGCCGTAGTAGAAGTAGAAGTTAAACTTGTAATAGAAGAACATTCTGTAGTGGAAGTTGTAGTAGGCAGGGATGACATCGTGGTAGTTCTGTTCGCAGCTTGCAGCGTAACGTCTGGAATCAGAATGAAAATCTAGCCGTGGTTGCTGCGTCTTTTATAACGGTATGCTAATGAGAGGGGTTAACAGCCGTTAAGTGGGGGAAGGTGGGAGGGAAGGAAAGAGAGGGGGTGTTTATTTCAAATAATTCGTATAACTTTTGACTGAAATAAAGTAACTAAATTCTTCTTTTACTAAAATGTTCGTCTTACATAGACCTTTTCAATGATGTATCGCTTGTCCTAATCCGTCAATCCATTATCGAGTTATAGGCATTTTAATTTTCCAGGGGGGGGGGGGGGGGGTCCGCTTCATTAGTCACGGGGGGGGGGGGGGGGGGGTTCCGCTTCATTAGTCACGGGGGGGGGGGGGGGGGTTCCGCTTCATTAGTCCGGGGGGGGGGGGGGGGGGTTCCGCTTCATTAGTCGGGGGGGGGGGGGGGGGGGTTCCGCTTCATTAGTCCGGGGGGGGGGGGGGGGGTTCCGCTTCATTAGTCACGGGGGGTTCCACTTGGGTGCTCATGCGGAACTGATATTCCCACGAGATAGTCGTTGTGTGATAATGAAGACAAATGTTCATCACGCCGCGACCACTAATTAACTCGCATTTGCGGTGTTCACATCTTTCCTACTCATTACATATACGTTTCCTACTTCATTATTTCAAGACTAATTAACTTGCAAAACAACAGTCTCTGTCTTTGAATGCTGATGAGATTTCATTAGGAACCATTCTTTGCACGCTATATGAAGCTACACCGGCAAACAATGCAAGTCAGAGAGGCCATATAACTGTACAACGACCTCAGAAAAGTAGGTCACGAGACTTTGAGTCTCATTGACCCTTCCGAAAGTGGTTCAAGGTCATTCAAGACTTATAAAGAACCAAGGTGATGGGAACAGTAGTAACTGTTCCCACCACCCTGTTTGCCTAACGGTTCCCACTCCCAACCCACTAGTTACGTTCTGCGAGGGACATCGACGCAATTTTGTTTGGCCCGTCCGGGTCCATCCGTAACGGGCCGGTCCGGGTCCATCCGTAACCGTGAATTCGAAGGGAAACTGGAACACCTAATGCAGAAACGCAACTCTAACACCCACCCAACTAATCCCACCCATCATATTCCTAAACAAAATGCAAAAACCTAGTCCGCAATTTGCGGATGTCCCACCCCTTCTAAATGAAGTTCAACGGAACTTCTGAATTTACAGTTAATCTACCCCCTATCATCTAGCTGAAAGGCAAAACAACAACATTAATTATAAATACCAACACTTAAAACTAACAACACATCATTATTAAATATCAAATAATTCAACACAACCAAATACCATAATTATTCTTAAAATTAATACACCTTAATGCTAAACACCTCTTAAAATTAATACACCTTAACGCTAAACACAACTTATAACTAACATCGCAATGCGCAAATTAATTCTAAAATTAAGTGCAACTTACAACTAATATTTACACACACACACACACACATACCACATTGCATTAAAGAACGCAACGTAGTATAAGAAGTTCAAATATATATAGGCCTACTATATATTTGAACCTCTTACCGAGTCGTCAACGACTTTTCGCTATGAAAATTCGTTGACGACTGACGCGAAAATTGGGCTCGTATCGCTCCTCGGATTTTCGAGTGGTGGGAGTAATTAATGCAGTGGTGGGGGACTCATTTCACTCCAGTACGGTCTTCAATCCACTCCAGTTCGCAGCAGTGTAAAAATGAAACGAAGGAGTGGGGGTGGCGCATGCGCAGCGACGTAAAATCCAAGGTTTGAGGTTAGAACTTTCCGTGCACAGTAGAGCTAAATCGAGTAATACAGGACTCGGCGCATGCGCAATAGCGAGGAGTGATTCCGATCCGGAGAACTCGTTGCATTCGCAGGAGCGCTAAAGTGAGTAATACAGACTAGGCGCATTCGCAGTAGCGCTAAAGTGAGTAATACAGGACTAGGCGCCGTAGCGTGAAGTTGGCTCACTCCAGTACAAGTTATAGCAGCATAAAAATGAAACGAAGGAGTGGGAGCGGCGCATGCGCCGTGACGTAAAACCAAGGTTTGAGGTTAGAATTTTCCATGGTGGCTGCCATGTTTAATTCTGTTTCATTCAAACAATAGTAGTTCACGGCTGGCATGGGATGTGAAGTGTGGTAATTAGATGGGGTTAGCAACCGGTCGTGACCGGCCATTGACCGGTCATCGACCCGGCGGGGTTCCGCTTGAGTGACCACCGGGGGGGGGGGGGGGGGGGGGGGAATTAATCTCCATTTTTTATGGGGGGGGGGGGGGGGTTCCGCATGATTAGTCACGGGGGGGGGGGGGGGGTTCCGCATGATTAGTCACGGGGGGGGGGGGGGGGGGGGGGGTTCCGCTTGAGTGAACACGGGAGGTTCCACTTGGGCGCTCATGCGGAACTGATCTTCTCACGCGATAACCGTTATAAAAGAAGATTGTTCATCGCGCCGCGACCATTAATTAACTCGCATTTGTGTTGTTCGCATCCTTCCTACTCATTACATATACGTTTCGCCAACTTCATTATACAAGTCTAATTGCTACTAACCTGAAATTTCATTTACATTAGCACGTGTCGTCCTGTTTGAATCACCTTCGCGTGCTTGACGTTATATCTCATTCATCTGTCTTGTTCTCACTTCTACAAGTCTGACATACTTCTTGTGATGGATACGCAATGTTTGAAATTGAAACTTTTGCAGACACAACATATATTACTTTTACTAACATATATTAGTTTTACTTCAACCCCGGTTAATTTATGCGCAATTTTAGTTCAACTCCCAATTGTTGAATTTCAGTTTTGAACCAACTTTTAATTTATGCGCAATTTTAGTTCAACCGAGCGCCATCTCCACTCCCCCCATTGATTAATTCACCATCTGACATCTACAGTCACGCATATATTTCGACGCGTCATGTTTCATTCTTCATTCTCGTTCTATCCGCGGAACTTAACACTTCTATTTACCTTCTCTCTCTCTCTCTCTTGTTATGACTGCGCTATGTTTGAACTGACTTTTATTTTCGTTCAACTGTTAGAGTTTTTATTAACACCGTCAAATTACAATTTTGAACTAATTTTTAATTTATGCGAAGTTTTACTTCAACCCCGGTTAATTTATGCGCAAATTTAGTTCAACTCCCGATCGTTGAATTTCAGTTTTGAACCAACTTTTAATTTATGCGCAAATTTAGTTCAACACCCCGATTGTTGAATTTCAGTTTTACACTAACTTCTAGTTTCGTTCAACTATTAGAGTTTTTATTAACACCGTCGAATTTCAATTTTGAACTAACTTCTATTTTATGCGCACTCTTCGCTCAACCGACCGCCGACGCTCTCGCCATCTCCACCCCGACATCTATTGTCCCCACTTCTGGCCCACCGGAAGCCACGTGCCGTGGCATGTGGCTTCCGGTGACGTCACTTCCGGGCCAGAAGTAACCAAAACACACTACTGACCTGCCCTAGCTTCGCAACGGTACTCTAGTTGCAATGCCAACCCGAGGAATTTTTGCCCTTCAGGTGAGCTCGTTCGCTACGCTCACTCGCCTTAGACCTATATTTTTTTACTGCCAATCTTCCCTAAATATTTTAAATGAGAACAGCTGTTTGAAAACTAATATTTTAAAAAATATAATCATGTGTTCATCACTAAAATGTTGCTTCCATTAGATTATTACGTTAACTTTGAAGACGAGTGAGGCGGAGTTCCATGGAGGTTGGGAGGATATCGTCAATTTTTTTAGAGTTTTCATGTCAAGAGTTTTCAATGAAGTTTATTGTTGTAGGGGTTTTGGCTTGTGGGACTGCTCAAACAACTCTTGTTATACATCCGACATTCAAAATACGACTCCAAATTTTAATGTGATTTTGTGCGAAAATGATAAAAGTTAGCGCAAAACCTCAAATACAAATGTTATAGATGAATTAATTCTCGACAAACGATTTTCCATCACACTTCAGATCAGATACATCCTCGAGGCCATATACTGCAAAAATCTGAAGAGGGTAACCAACTTTGCAGCCACTACATAGCAATTTTAAAAAGTAAACGGTTTAAGAGGGTGATCTATTAAGAAAGTATAAATGCTTAAGGGTCATAATAAACCTTCTATGTGTAGTTTAAATTATAAGATCAACAAAAGTAAACTCCATTTGAAATATGATAAACGAAAATAATAAGCTGATATTTTATCATAAACTTATCATCAATTCTGATTAAGTAGGCAGTGACTTTTCAAACGGAATCGAGATAGTAAAATTTTAGATGAGACAACAAAAGATTTTTTTTATATGTTCTCTGTGCGCTGAATTCATTTTACAGTTCTGGAATAAGATTTGAAAAGTTAAGAATGTGTATCCACAATGTTTTCGACCCTGCAAGGCCCAAGTTTCGAACAAGTATAAACTTTATAAAGTAAAATAAAAACACTATGTGCATGTACGTCTAGATTAACAATGGTTACTTTAAAAAAATAATTTAAGCAAACTTATAATGTACTAAAACCCTTTGAACTCCAGGCAAATATCACTAATATTTTCACAAGACTTTAATTCTAGTTCAAATGCAATATATTGTTTGAGTGAAATTCATGTTGTGTATTAACTGAGTTCAGATATAGTATCGTCCTAAGCTTTAATGCGCTTCTGGTACGCAAATTAAGGATCATTTAACTTTAAAAAAATACTATAAGTTTTTTGAGGATAATGTTTTGTATTCGAAAGTGATACATCATCCTGCACATGGGCAGAGTAACGACGACGTTTGGGTCGTCCACACTGCACGTTACAGTATACCAGCAAATTAACAAATGTACCCTTTCCACAACCGTAATATATTTCAACGTTATTTACCATATTTACAATTTTAGTCGGGTGAGTTTTTGGGATTGATGTATAAGGAACGAGGATTCACGAAGCATTTTTAGGACACTGCTTTAAATTACTTTTAACATTATGTGCAGGTGAACTGAAGTTAAATATTTATTTTCCAAAGAAACGCTAATGGAGATGGATTCAATTATCAAGAGAAGATTCGTGCTATTGAGACTTCAGGTTCTCAAAACCTGATTTTCACCTGTTAACTATTTTGAACATACTCTTGGCTCAATAATAAATTACCGGTAACGGGAAAAGTGGATGAAAGTTATAAACTATAAATAACGTACCTAGAGCGCTTTCGTTGTTAGCTTATACTCATTTCGATGAAAGCAGTTTTCAAAGGCTAAGCTTTTACTTTTTTCAAAGTAAAAATATACTTTACTGCAACATCCTTTGAAAGCCAACATATCAGAGATTGGAACATATAATTTTTCCATCAAAATGAATAAACCTATATAGAATACTGAAGAATTCATCCAAGAAGCTGTAGAGACGTTTAAGATTCTAAAAATTAATCGTTTGAACTTCTGAAAGGGCAGAAGATGCCTTGTAATCCCCTTGCAGTTTAAGGGGCATGTCGTAAGCAGCCTTTTATTTCCCACTCACCACTTCCATCCGAACCAATTAATTTTTGTGGGAAGCCTCTGAGCCCGGGGCTGCGCCGTCAATGCCGCCGCCGCTCCGTTCCCGGCCCAGTCTTTCATCTCCAACTCCAAACGAATCTTGACTTTATTATAACGTTTCCACGAGCACTTGCCTCCGACAGCGGAATTTGGAATTTTGCCCTTTTAATTTCATTCAAATGGTTTCCTTCTCAATTTCCAACGGTAAAGATATTGTTAAGTTACTTTTATTTATGGTTCATCGTTATTTGTTATATGGCTGGTTAAATATTATTTTTAATCGTAGCATAAAAGCCGACAAACAAAAAGGTATTAGTGTAATTGAAGTCAGACACTGTATTCCTTCAAAGCACTCTGTAAGTTACATATTTAAGCTTGGACATAGCTATTTATTTATTTTATTTATTTATTTATAAATTCAAAACATTACAAATATTGGCCTCGATAAGTTAACTACTTATAATAGAGGTCCACATCTAACAAAAATTTAACAACAATTTATTACATATATTCCTAAAACTAAACGTGGTGTGGCATAAGGCTGGCCTACCAATACTACATTATACAATGGCAAAATGTAATTACATGTATCTCTTAAAACACCCGCCCATCATCAATGCAAACTATTTTTAGAGTTTTAGAGTGGCAGCACTGCTCTCCCCACCAAATCGGAGAAAGCTCGTCACGCCACCACGACCAGCTGTTTCCTGAATGAAAGATGAAGACTGACAGAACATAACATGAAATTGAAAAATTACTGAAAAACTTGGATTAAAACTTTTCATATTAGAAACCTTAAATAAATACTGATCCTATCCATATTTTGAATGTTTATTGTGTATATGTGTGTAACATGTAATTAGTGTGGTTGTTTAACAATGTAAATGTAATCTAAGTGGTGTAAAAATACTAACCCAATATCTGTGAAGATCCTAACTAACAAACTCGGTTTATGTGGAGACAGTGGTAATAATTACTAGATTAAATAAGAAACAAAATTTAGTGAAGATAATAGATATAAAATATTATGACACTTCAATGTTTACATAGATCACAATCTCAAGTAGTCAGTATCAATAAAGCATCGACAGTGTTTATATTGTGTACAATCAAAACATTCTAAAACAACAACACATCAAGAGAAAGGAAATTTGTCTTTTCCATGTGTTAACTAAAGCTATAGAAACTTTTTAAGTGTGTAGGTTAATCCTCTTAGGTTGATCCTATGACTTACAAGTTAGTGCAACATACACGTCCAAGACGGTGGCCTTTATGCTATATAGTAAGACACTCCGTAACTTAAAATAAATCAAACAAAAATACGTCATTTAAGTTTCAAGGAAGAATATAGATGGTGAGTTTGTGATTCAAATTCACTTAAAATAGTGTGTACAAAATTTCAGATGTGTTCAAAATTTTTTCTGATATACCAGGTGTCCACAAAAGAACTGAAAAATTTTAAGGCCGATATCGATACGAAATAAAAGACTATGTATAATGTTTTATATATGTAATTTAAGCTAAAATTCTCAAGTTTCATTAGAGCCTTAGTGTATCTCGATATGAGCACCATTAGGGCATTAACATCCATTGTTTAATCTTTTTATTTTTTTTTAAATATTGGACGATATTTTATTCTAAATTAATTTATACTGTTGGCATCCCTCGTTAATGTTTGCACAGGCCTCATTGTAGTTCTGAGTGTTAAGAGTCATCTTCACCCCTGGGCCAGTAGCCCATTGTTGCGCAGTCGGCAATGTTAACCATACGGATTTTAATGCAAAACATGGTATTTTATTCCCCTGTTTCGGACCTCGTTTTTCATGCGATTTTCATTAAACTTGGTAAGTGTTTTCTTGAATAGTTATATTAGGCTTCTCATACCTCGAAGTTTTGAAAATTTAACAAATATTACCAAGGAAAATCGAGTTACTTTGCAACGTCACAGAGAGTAATATTTGTTAAATTTTCAAAATTTCGAGGTATGAGGGGCCTAATATACCTATCCAAGTAAACACTTACCAAGTTTAAAGAAAATCGGTTGAAAAACGGTGTCCGAAACAGGAGAATAAAATACCATGTTTTAGCATAAAAATATTGCCGACACAATGGGCTACTGTCCCAGTTGTGAAGATGACTCTTAATTGTTGTACATAAATCAGCTGTTATTTTATGTTATAGACAACTATATAGACATTTTTATGTTGTGCAATGGCAACTTAACACCAAAACGCCTAGTGCGTTATATGGTTTGTGGCAAGTGGTTCTATTGTTAAAGTCCAACGAAACTTTCGACGTCAATATGGTGGTCAAGCGCCTGCATACAACCATCACTGGGTGAGTTCCTTTAAAGAGACAGGTAGTGTGCAGAAGTCGACTGAGAGAACTCGTGTTTTAGAAGAAAATGTAGGTAGACCGAATTCGTGCTTATTGTCAGCAAAGCCCCAAAAAGACGTTGAGAAAGCATGGTTTTTTGTTGGAGATAACAAAATCAATAAGGTGATGAAGAAAAGACTTCACCTTCACCTAAAAGCTTACAAAATCCGTCTACTCGGTGCAGATTCGGGATCTTAATCACCTCCTACAGAGTCGTAGGTGTTGGTGCAATATCCCCTGAAGTACTGACCAAAACCTGGGAAGAGGTCAGATTTCGCTTAGAATTATGCCGGGCCACTTATGGTGTTCATATGGTGCCCACCCACTTCGTCACCCCCCGGGTCGGCCGCCGTCCCGTCCCCCTCGGGGCCTGCTATCTGAACTGATCGGTGTGAAGTATAGGATCCCGTTTCCAAACACAAGAGGGAACGGTGTTCACCGTTCATGACTCGTTCACCTCCGTGCAGAGAAAAGTGTCCAAGCAGATTAATACTATAGTACTGTATAAACATTCCATTATCCTGTATATCATAAAAGAGTGCACATTATTGTCTAGAGAGGAAACTACTGTGGTCATTTTCGTTTACGATGAATTTTGCATAGTTTCTAGATATTAGGAATAATATAGGTTAGAACTCATCGATTGGTTTACTCCTCTGATATGACTACTCCATTCCGTCGTATACGTGTTTAGTTAAGCAACTCAATATTTAGGTAACACAATTTATAAAACCCCTTAAAACATAATAACTTTGCCGTTTCTCTTTGGCTCTTAGAGAGATTTTATAACAATGAAGTTGTCATTTATTCTTTGATATATGCATAATAATGCTAGGGTTTTTTTTAATTCGTATGGTTTTACAAGACAGTATTTTGTTAATTTACAAAAATAAAATATAAAACAGCAGTGTTTACAATCTTTCCATTTATGTTATAATTTATTTTATTTACATTATTTCCTTGATCTCCAATTACCTTAGTTACTATTACTATACTAACATTTATGGATAATGAAATGTTTATACAGTACTATAGTATTAATCTGCTTGGACACTCTTCTCTGCACTTAGGTGAACGAGTCATGAACGGTGAACACCGTTCCCTCTTGTGATTGGGAACGGGATCCTATACTTCACACCGATCAGTTCAGATAGCAGGCCCCGAGGGGGACGGGACGGCGGCCGACCCTCATTAGTACGGCTCAGTGGTTTTTATGATAGGTGACGAAATGGGGGATGACGAAGTAGGTGCACACGGTTCATATTGAGTTATATTAAGTTTTTTACAAAACTTGTGAATTTAAGCTTGAAATAAACGTATAAAACATTAAACTTAGACTCTTATTTGGTATCGGTATTTGCCTTTAAAATGTTTCAGTTCACCTGTAGCTTCACATAATAATTTCTGATATAATTTAGGTTCAGTAATGTGTAATAATCTTTGTTTCAAAAAAGGTACACATAGTTCAAAATGTGGTAAAGATCATTCTCAATGTTTTTGCAATATTAATTTTCTTAAAATAATAACCGTACCTGTAATCATGAAAAACAAATCATGTTGAAATTATGGTTTACGTGTTATAGTGCTAGCAATTTTATTCAATGTGACCTTGAATTTTTTAAATAATTTAGGCCCTAACAGAAGTTAAAATTAAGATGCATTTTATTTAAAGCTGAAATAAAATCATATTACATCACATCTGTTTATTTTAGCGAATAAACCTAACTCACCGATAAAGTTGATGATAAATGTTTGTTTATGGTAAACACAAAATATTTAAAGCCCCCCTCCCCAAGAAAAAAAAATAAATTTAATACTTGACTTATCGGTACTTTGAGTTAAGTTACTATAATTAATTACCTTAATTATTTACAAAGGTTAGGCCTTCATTCTTTCTTTTTTAGATTAATTGCCGAACATAATTTTGTCTTTTTAAAATAATTATTTCATTTATTTTTTATTTTTTTAATAATAATTAATTTTGTTTTTGGAAAATCGAGATTATATTTTCGTAGCTTACCAGCGACCGTAGTTACATTATTTGAGTCATTAAATTAAATGTATATTTAAAAGTGCTGAGGTGTTGTTAATAAAGAAATATGTGAATATTCCAATCAAGTTTGTAACTTTTCGTGTTTTTAAAGTAAGAAATAAATTATTCAAAGTAATGTTTTATAAAAAATAATCGTAAAATATTGCAACTTATAATTTTACTTTAATTTAAGATTTTTATTGTAAATTGTATAAAATATACACATTGTATATAAAGTATAAAATATATAGAGTAGATATTCGTGTAGTATATTTTTCCTTCTTTCTCACAAATAAAACATTGGGGCTTCAATTAATTGTTAAATGTGTTCACCTAATATCATATCTAAATACCTATATTTGTTATATGGGTGAAGCCACTGGATATGAAAAGCGTCATTTTAGCTAAAAAATGTACTGTACTTAGAAGCACTAAAATGCGTCGTTGAAATAAGCGGTGGTTCAAGACGCAAGGATGCTGTAGTTCCACCGCTAGTGAACTGCTTTATCGACTTCTCAATCGGGGGCCACATGATTGCAGCACGGTCGCTCGAAGTTCACCTAAACTAATTATTATCGTCATTAAATTATTTTAATTGTTGTCAACAGCAATAAAAAACTTAATATTTATCTTTTTTAATTTACATTTAATGATATAACATTAATTCTAGGAAAATAAGTCCTCAAAGTTATCAATTTTGAAATGTAAAAGTATTAGGTTCTCAAACTTGGATATAATAATTTGAACGTATATATTTTAGAATCCATCACTATAACTCACATCTTTATTACTGTCACCTGTAAATTTTCTTAAAGCCCATTTAGTAAGTAGTGGGCTAATATTAACCAAATGGTAGCTAATATATGGAATATTCCATAGTGATTCTGTATGGATTTCCCTATCCAATGTTACGTTAATTTAGATCACGAATTTAGACTGCCATACTTCCGTTGGAGCTACTGTACCGTAGTGGGGCTTATTCCTGACTCACAGACTTAAAGCCGCTATACATAACTGGAATTTGAAATTTTCACATTTAAATAACATTGGGATTGAAGTTCATTGTTGGTGATGGTGAGTTCATGTTATCGTGAACATGAACATGAACTCATCATGTTATCGTTTATAAATTGTTGCGAATTTTTTCAATCACTAATTAGTAAAACAAATTTTGTTTCAATTTTGTTTTATTGGGATTGAATTGCGAATTTTAAACATCCATTAGGGCCTACTAATAATCGTCGCTTAAACAACATTATTTTAGTGTGGTTTTGGCAATAAATATACAAAATAATGGTTCGGTTTACAATCAATTTGCTTTGATTTCCCATAAGGATAATATGGAAACATAATAATATAGGATAATATGTTATAGGAAACATGGATTGTGTTGATGTATTATTATGTTTTTGAACTAAACGTTTATTAACTTAAAGATTAAGCCATCAAAACATATGTAAACCCATTAAATTATAAATTGTAAGCTAATAGAAAATTAAAAAACTACTTTTGAACTTTTCTTTATACACTCAGTAACCCAAAATTTTATTTTACCGTCAGTCCGTCAGATGTTATAATTTATTTTTGCTGGCTTCAACTTTCAATCATTTGCATGAATTTTGCGTCTTGTTAACCGTAATGTATATTTGTATCCTTTGTTATTACAAAAACTATTGTACTTTGTAAATTATTTTGTGCAATATAAATCTCCTATGAATTTCTCCTTTCAATTATTGAGCTTTTCACGGTGGAAATAGTAACGTAGGCCTAAACCGAACCGAGCCTTCCCACTAGAGTAGTTCAACTGCGTTGGGTTTTCGTTATGTATTTCATTCCTCGACAATTGCTCTGGTTCAAAAATTTGGAATTATTTGAGTTTTTTTGTTTGGTTTTCTTTAATGTATTTATAAATATTTAGCTTTTCAACCCTCTGTAGGAAAAATCTATATGAAAAAATAAATACCCCCCGCCGCATCAGACCTGCGTACTCAGTGAATTTCCGATGGAATTCCAAATTTTTACTTTCTCCATCAAACACCATAGGTTGAGTATGTAAGTGTGCCTCATTTAAGCTTTAAATAACTGTATAAAACATTAAACTTAGACTCTTATTTGGTATCAGTATTTGCCTTTAAAATGTTTCAGTTCTTTTGTGGACACCCGGTATTAATGAAACTTGTCCATTCATGTTTATGATAAAAATCTACTTTTCAATCCACAGTTAAACATGGATGCTACTGACTCGTCCTTAAGCTGTTGTCCTCTTCTTGGGGAAGGATCATATGTGGTAAAACGTAAACTCCTAAACGCAGAAGTCAATAGAGAATTTTATGAAAAACTCACTAAACTAGGAGAGTTATACAGCGTGACCCCGATCTCGCTATCGACCTTTCCAGGTATTATTCTTGGCCTAAAGACAAGCCAAAATATCGTATTCAAATTTTTTTAAACTCCTAAGTAAACTACACAGCCGTCATTGTGTACTTTTTATGCAATAATTTTTAATTTGTGAACTGCTTTTTCCTTGAAGTTGAAACTTTGTATGCATCTTTATGAGGTTAAAGCCTAATTGAAGGGAAGTAATCAATTTTGTACTATTCATATTCTTGAAAAGGCGACTGTTAAAAATCTTTGTCATTTAAACTACACAAAAAACAAAAGTTTATATGGCCTAATTATTATTATTATTATTATTTTTTTAATTCAACTTTAAATCCAACGATTAAAAAATAATCAAATCAGCTCACTAGTGAGCTAGTTAACTAATTCTAGTCCCGGTCCTCAGGGAGCAGTTTGGGTATGCAACCCATTGTTGAGCTGGTGCCGCGACCGCGGTCTTCATAAGGCAACGCTCATCTCTGATCACTTTAAACTGCCACCCCATACCGGGACACTGGTTGTTTCCCATAAGTGACTTTTTCGGGGCATTGACGCATCACGAGAAGGGCGGGTAATGTACATCCGAGAGAATTATCTTCAACTCGGGAACTGAGGTAAATTAAGGTGAAATTTGCGTGTCGTAACATTTTGTCCGAGGTAACAATTTGTCCCAGGATCATTTTGTCCTAAATTCCTCAGATGCCCAATTCTCTAACTGCTCCCTAGTAACACTATGTCCCAAAAACTATTTGACAGGTCTTCACTGACTATTTGGTAGGATAGTATTTATTGCAGAGAGAAACCTACACTGGGCCAGCTCATCGTTGTCGGTTGGGTAGTAAAAAAGTCAAAATCCATCTCGCGGCTCCTGGGCCAGTGACCAGGTAGACCCGCGTTGGGGTGTGGGGGAGGGGGGAGGGAGAGGACGACGCTGGAAGAAGGGGCCTAGGGCTAGGGTAATGTACGGTAATGTGATGAAAAATATAAATTGTAACTCGGCCTAAAACGTTTTGTCTACTCACGATCGGTTCCCGTTCTCGATAAGTCGCTACCTTGAAACGTGTTCTCGAGGCCGGCAATTTTTTTTTCGGCCTTTGTAACTAAATATACTATTATTAACCACATGCTATTTTCCTGACATCTGGATTTTAAACATGTTAATAAGCAGAAATACCTCATATTTTGTGGTTTAAGACTCTTTAAAAATGTTCAGTGGATGTAAAGAGCATAAAAAGTTCATATTGAATTTTCACTTCCAAATTAATGTATTACCTTTCATAGTTCGATAATTATACTATTAATACGAGTAAGGTCTGTTTGTATGTATGTATATATGAATGTATGTTTGCACACAGATTTCAAAATCGGCTCGAACGATTTTCTTCAAATTGTTGCAACTAACTTAGTTCTGGGATAAAAATAATATAAATATAGGTCTCTATGCCAGGAAGAATCAGATTTCTTTACAATCTTCAATCAAAATTTAAAAAAATTTTAACATTGGTCTTATGAAGTTAAAAATCAAAACAAAGAACTAATGATAACAACTGACTCGACTGTCAAAGTGCAGACCACGTGTTCCAGTATAAACATGTGGTTTTGCATGACATTCAGTTACTAAATTATAAATGGTACTACTGTTTAATAAAAAGAATATATCATTTTTTGAATCGTACTTCATACTGCTGATTATCCTGTACGCTAATACGAGTAAGGTATATATGTATGTATGCACACTGATCTCAAAAACGGTTCGAACGATTTTCTTCAAACTTTGCAAGTAGGCCTACCTTGGTTCTGGGATAAAAACAATATAAATACAGGACTCTATGTCAGGAAAAATCTTAATTCGTAATAATCATAGATTGAAAATTTAATTTTTTTTAACATTGGTCGCATGGAGTTAAAAATAAAAACAAACAAACAATGAAAACAGCCGAATGAACTGTCAAAGTGTAAATGTGTGGTTTGGGATTGCAAGCCAGTTAGTAAATTATAAAATTGTAATATAATAAAAATAGTTTAAGATCGTACTTGATATTGCTGATTTTGAATATTGACACAAATAACAGTAAAAGTATAAAACAATTATTAAGTTTGTAGAATTGCAATTAAATTTAAAAATAAAAAATTATAAATTTTATGAAATTAGCTGTTAGTCAAATAGGTAGATTCCCCGTGTTAGAAATTCAACATGTGGTTCAACAAATAAATATACACCGGAGTGAAAAACCCGTAGCCCTACAATGAAACAGACTGAAAGGCGAGTGAGCCAGGCGAACGAGCTCGACTTGGTCTATTGCAAACCCTTTGGCATTAATTACTTTAGGGCACTTGTCTATAAATGATATTTATATAAAAAATATTACTGTTTGAGTTTGAGCAAATGCTTGGCCCCAGGTCCTAACATGTAAAGACACCAATTTCCATCTCATTTCTAAAGCCCGGACTCTCCTTTTAGCTACCCTTTTCCTATGTTTTAGGACAGAGCAAGGGCACTTTCTTGAATGTACACAGCATAATTTCTAATGGGAATAAATTTAACATGATGAGTAACATGGTAGTCTCACAAGCCCGGCTGTTTCGCTGTTGTCTTGTGTTCGGACTCTCAAAATACAGCCGGCGCGGCGGCTGCGAAACGAAAACAGATTTCCGGGAGTTTAGCCGTCCCATGTGTCCCCGACCTTTAGCGGTGTTTTGACACACACTACCGAACTATAGGTTACACGGTTGTTAAGGCGTTAATTTTTGTAACTATCAAATGACACCTAATTTTCATCTGCGTCCCTCCCAGGCCGGTGCTCCATGCGGCCGCATGCCTCTCGGACTTGACCTGCTCTTACTACCTGAGCTGCGTTCCTCAACCCTTGTCAATTTTTCGTTGGGACAAAATGTTACCTCATTAGCTGATTTAATCAACTGTAAAAGCGATTGGGACAAAATGTTACTGGTTTTCCAAGAAATTTGAGTTAGGACAAAATGTTACTGAACCGAAATTTGTAGCTAGCACATACACAACCATTCTCATAAAACTCGAAGAAAGTAATTTAATGTTTTGTCCAATACCACTTCTTATGGGATATGCCATCTTAATAATTGGATTTTTATAACTCAATTTCTGGCTGCTTATCTAATTCTGAATAAAAATGGTATCATTATAATAATGTTTTAATATTTTTTACGACGTTAAAACAGTTTGTATTTCTTTAGTTTGATACTGTGTACACAATTTACAAGATATTTAATCGTCAACAAATTTTCACCGGTTCTGCTGGTTTCCAACCAAACGATTGGACGTGGAAAGCATCCCGACAACCCACGCCCAATCCCGGAAGGAGCCTTAAACGGACCCGAGGAAGGGCCTGGCGGACGGCATGGAAAAGCCACGGTCGGGCACGGCACTGGCCTGAACAACCAATCAAATCGATAAATAATTTTAACATGTTATAATGGGACTGAATTGTATAATTTACTGAAGAACGGATATACTAAAATGTTTTATCAAAGTAGTTTTCATCGATATGCGGGAAATTAGCTTTTTGTGCCTAATTTGGTTTTAAGCTAAATTCGAAATTCGATTAAAAACAGAAATGACTTTCCATCCGAGTGATGAACAATATTTTTCAACTTATACAAAAAAAAATAAAATAAAGTAATTAAAATTGAAATTAATAAAAGAATTTATATGATTTCATTTAATTTATTTCGTCATAAAAATATTTATGACACATCAGTTCAAACATTAAATAAATATAGTGTTAATACTACACATCAGTTCAGCAGAACAGTGCAGCACAGTCCCTCGAACCATCCAAAGCCTGCAATACTGTATCAATGGTGTCATACACTGCTGTCGATGTAGATTTCCCTTTCCTGTATCTTTGCTGATTAGGTTTAAAAGTCTATTTTCTTCTAAATATCTACATAGCTATGTTAAGAAGCATTTCTCATAAAGTTTTGAAAACACTGAAAGGTTCAAAATTGGCCTACAATTGTCAATATCACTATTATCTTTGCCTTTTTGCACAGGTATGATATCGGAGTATTTTAGCTTCTCTGGAAATATTCCTGTTTAAAGAGATAAATTAATTAAATAAGACAACGGTTTTATTATAAGTTTGCTAGAATACTTTATCATGGATGTGTGTATATCATCCCAGCCAGTTTTTGTATTCCTTAGGCTCTGAATTATGTTGTACAATTCTTTTTCAGTAAATATGTTTGTTTGTAATGACTCTTCACCCTCGAGGTCCAACAGGAAGGCTGGCTGCCTTATCATGTGAGACAGTGTTGGCTGGTTTATTAGCAACAGAAAGTACGTATTCAATTTGCTTGCTATGAAGCTATCTAAACTAAATAAAGTAATAAAATATATGTCTAGTAGAAGAAGTGGAAGATAAAAAATATTGATTACATACAGTTCACATCACCTTAGACATTATACTTACATACACATTAGTTTGTGTGAATGTAATGATGTAGTAAATGTCACTTGTGAAAAATAAATACTGCCACTGTTGTGGTAATAGAAGAAGGGTTTAAAAAATTACCAAGCAATTTGTTTATTTTCACATAATTTTTATTTTCCAAATGTAGGCTAACGTCTAATTTTTAATTTAAGTAAATGTTATTTCGGTACTTAGTTGGAAATTTAATATGTAGAAAGGCCAAATTAACAAGTGGTAGTAGTTTTTCATTCCAAAAATAACTTTTCTTTCACCTATTCATAACTCCAGTAGTGTATATAGTTTACCCTGTTGAGCATCAAGACGACGTACAGAAGCTTCCTCATTCGATGCTCGCTGTCTACAATGCCGAGTTCAACTCACTAAATGACTCGGGGTTTTCAGAATTTTCCAAAATCAGATATCCGTGTCATGATCTTAACGTTGTAATCAAATGGGGCAAATTGTTTAAATTATTTTTTTAAGACGTTATAATCCCTCTTTTGCCTCACTTTGCCTCATCCATATAGACTTTGATGCCTCTACAGTACAGTGCAACAAATGGCACTGATAAAAACTTCTTGGAAGAACACGGATTGACATCACGACATCGCAGCCATGGTCCCGGGATGGGAAGAACGCAGATTGAAACCACAACATCGCAGCCATGGTCCCGAAGGCCGACGGGCTTATCACTACGCTACCCAGACTCTTTCTCAACTTGTATACTTCTCCTTCCCGGAAAGGATTTGCACTATTCAATCATTTGTCTACATGATTGTGCACTCTCTTGCCGAATAATTTTACCGAGAGGATAAAATGATCAAAATTACTAAACTTCTTGGCATTTGCCAAAAGTTACGTTTGTTCAAAATGCAAACCCACCACTTAAAACGTTTTAAATCCTAAGAGGCCACATTTGAAGAGCGTATTCAAGTGATTTGTTTTCATGGAATTGATTAATTATTTATGCAAGAGGCGGCGCGGCGGGCGCGGGCGCGGCTGCTTCACCAGAACAAATTCTAATGGGGGAGCCATCTGCAGAGATCCGGCGATCCAGTCATATTAAACGCATTAAGTAGCACCACCCTCCCATTGTCATGCTAATAGATTTGTTAATAATTGCTGATATTTCCAAGGAAGTAACACTTGCGCGGTTTTATATTTCCGGGGCTCACTGATGCCTAGTTGCCGATCCGTCGGTCATACCAGGAGAGTATAATTATGTAATCAATTTTTATGAAAGAAAATGTATAACTGTTAGCAATACATGCTTCACAATACTAGGACAAGGGAAGAGACTAAAAAATAGAAAATCATCTCAAATTTAATTTAAGAGGTTTTTCTTTTAGAAAACAGCAACTTCTTCACAAAAAATGTAATCAATTCCCTGTCGGGCTTGTTAGGACAGATTTACCACATATTATCAAGTGAATCGTGGAACTAAAGATTGTACAAACACCAAATTGAAAAATTATTCTAAACTAAGCGACCATATGTTAGTGTAAAAGCTTAGAGTAAAATGGGTGAGATTCAAAAATAATTTTTCCAGAAACGCACTCATGGAAGAGGCAAAACGCGAATGATCTGTTATAGTATAGCTGTTATATAAAGAAACGAAATAAGCCTATTTCCCAACCAAGTGCTACAATACCTTTTTTTCCTTTCCGATAGTCTATTAATTGTAAACTACAACAAACTATCATACATTATATCACTTACTAAATTAATATTAACGAGTTTGATACAAAAAAATATTAATTAACTTTACATATAAGCTTTAAAAGTATAGAGGTAGCTAAGTTATACCACATGTTAAATAAGTTTTTACAGTTATAGTAAATGTAATTGATGTGGCTTGTTAAATACAATCATAAATTGTGTTTAAAACAAAGAATTGCGTTCTTTTTATTGAAATTATAATTTTGAAAGAGATTAAGTCTCATCAGGCACAAATTAATAATTTATTATTATATTATTAATTTATTTATTATATTAAAAGATCGCAAAGATGAATCAATAAACTTCCAAAAGAACTGTTTTACTATTGAAAAATCACACAGATATTAAAATATAAATTAGAGTACCGTATGAGTTGTTGCTAGCAGAATTTAATTGTTATTAGAGAAATATTTACAGCTAAAATTCAGGAAAATCCATGTTACGTTATTTGTTTTGATAATTGAGTGAGCCATTTTTTTTTTTTTTTTTTTTTTTTTTTTAACTATGAAGTATACAATTATTCGTGAGTAATTAGTCCCTCCTCCTTCAATAATTAAGGCACCAAAAGATTTATCCAACTACGCGTTGTATTAAATCTGCTCAAAGTGTTGCACACAGGTGGCTTACCTGTGGTGTTGGACGCATATAAAAATCTAGTAAACTATCCACACAAAAAAATCCCCTTTTACTTTCAGACGATAGCCTGGGATAGCTTATAGTATTATATCATAACTAGGCCTACTTTGGGTTTCAACCTTTGAGGCTCATTCTGAATCTAGCCGTTCATTTTTCCAAAGATTTAGACAGCAATCATCTAAATCAGTTTTGATAGATCAAAGTACTTATTCCTAGTCAACATTCGACAAGCAACCCCAATTGTCCTCATCCTCAAGCTTGTTCCATGATTGTTCCATGTTCATGTGGAAAAAGTCCACCGACAGCACTCCAAGATGTCGTGTGGCCTCCAGGCGTAGCTGTTCCCAGCGTTAACAACGGATGAAGAATGTGTGTTCCGCGTCGTCCGTCGTCGGGAATGCCCGGGAAATATTAATTGTAGTCAGGTGAACCGGTACACGACTGCAAATAGCCATGACCCGATACAAATTCTGACAGCTAAGTAGTCCACCTCTCCATGCCGCCGTTCCACTCAGGTTGGACCTGCCTTGATGAGTCTCGTAGTCCATCTACCGCAACTTTCCAGCCCCCAAATCTCTACTGCTATGTCTGGTAGGTTCGCGGACGTTCCTGGGTTCATGCCTAGTCCTAACCGACATCAACTTTTCTCTGATAGATTGCATGTATCACTCGTGCCAAGATATGGACAGGGATAACTTCAGCAATTACCAAGACATCCGGCTAAAGCACTGTATGGTACGCTGATGAGACCCTGAGTACAGCTTGACGCTGCACTCGAGCGAGCCTCATCCGGTATACTTCTTTAGTAAGAGCATCTCTGCCACACTTCGGAGCCGTACAGAAGCACGAACTGGACTGCGGACACCATCATTAGTCTTCAGTCTTCTTCTACTCGACCGGAGATCTCCGACATTAGCCATAAGCTTGCTGAGATGAGCGACGACGCTCTTAGCAGCTTTTTCCGCCGTGCTGAAGATCTGATATCCCTCCAGAACTGAGTATTGAGTCCACCATAACCCCAATATATTTGGCAGCTCGCGTGGTCTGCACCACTTCATTTCCCTCGTTCAGCTGAACGATGGTGTCAATCCGCCTCTTTGCGAGGACCACAATCTCTGTCTTGTTAAAGACGATTGACATCCCATGGTCACTCCATCCATTCGATGACAACGTGCATGACTTGGTTCATCTTCAACTGGGCAAGCTCAACATCTCGTGCCGCCATAAGTGTTGCAATGTCATTGGCGTACCCAGCTAAAACTGTCTCATCTGGCATTTCGGGTCTAAGGAGACTGTCGTAAATAGACCTAACATTCCAAATTTCTGGGCCGAGTATCGAGCTTGCCCGGGGCCGGATGTAACATCCACCGTCCTCTACCCGTATCTTGTGTCATACATCAAGGTTCTTGCCCGCACGCCGCAGGTAATCTCTGATAAGCCGCAACAGTAACAATGGAACGCTGATATTGTTGCTCAACCTGATTGGAGAGAAAATCATTAAAATGTCAAAATAGCAAACAAATAGTAAAACGTTCCACAAAAAATCAGCACTAAATTAATAACAAAATTTTAAGTATTGTAATAACTTTCATTATTATAAGAAACAAGCTAATATTTAATTTAAAATTTTCATAGGTTTTAGTTTAAATCACAAGAAAATGGTTTCTAGTGAATCATCGTTGATTCTTACATTTTTAAATTATGTATAATTAATAGTATAGGCCGTGTAAAGGAGAGTTAAAAACTATTGTGATACAGTTGGCCATCCTGTAAATTTTTTCAATGACTCTATCCTAGTTCATCTGTGTCATCTCCAGTTTTCCAGTTTGTTTATACCAAACAATAATATTAGGTAATCTTTTGAGGTTACTCCTTATCAGTATTAGTATATTATTCCCCATTTACCTATTAGAATGGGGTTTTTAAGAACGCCTAACGAGACCAAGATCGTACCTGATCCCAACCAGGTTCCAATTGCTATAATGTAAGTAGCCTTTTAGTTGATAGCTTTGGTTGAAATTGACCGTATTGTTTTCTGTCAAACTTTCGTTTAGGCCTAAACCTACGTTACTCTACTGATAATGTATCATTGTGTACGTAAGAATCTATTGTTCAGGGTAGGACGTTTACATTATGCACTTCTCGGATTACAAAATAGAAATATCTTTAATGAGCAAAGTTTTCTATGTTGATAATGTTAAGTTAACTAATGTTAGACTAGGCTGTTACGAAAATATTGACCTTGGCACAGTATTTTGATGGCCTACTAAGTAAGTTTTACTTTCAATATAAATATGAATTTTTAATCATATCTTTTTCACTAGCAGTCTTTTTTAGCCAGTAGGCTACCTAAAAAATAATGTAAAAAAGACAAGATCCAGTGATATTTACTAGCCCTACCTACATGATAAGATTTATCTAATAGAAGAGAATTAGAAAGGTTGATGATCTGGCCTTGTAAAGGTTGATGATCTATATTGGGATACAAGTGTCACCTTCAAAGTTTTTACCTTACCTGTTTTTTATTTATTTATTTTTTTTATTTACTGTTTCCTATGTTGTATGGTGATCAAGTCTGTGAAACTTGTAACCTGTGCAGTAAAACAAATAACTGTTTTGACCTAATCCTACTTAATATTTAGTTCCTGAGAACTGAGCATTTGCTCGGTTGTGTTCAATGTTAGATCTCCCGAGTGTTGAAACGTGATTTTTCAAGGTTTCGCAAACTTTTAAATATAAATTGGCCTTCTTTAAGTTTAATAAAAAATATATCATAGGCCTATTACCTAGGATTTTAAAAATGTAGGCCTATTAGGCCTAACTATTTTATATGATAGTAGATCAAATGGACTGGGGCCCATAAAACAATACAATAGTTGTTAAACCTTTTCCTTTTTATTACCAAAATTAGACTCTAGCCTATAAGTTAAAAATACCAAAAGTTTAACTTTGAAACTTAACCTAAAATAATTTTAGACACACAGCTAGTACCTAACTTATTTAGCACTGCGCCTCCGAGTGGGATAGTCTAGTAACCTAAAATATTTGTGTTGCCTGCCTCATATTGAAAGACCTAGTGGACCAACTTTAAGCCTAAAAATAGATTACCCTATTAAAGATTTATTAATGCATGTCTGAAACTGATTTCCAGTGAACCCTCATCCAGTAGTGATGAAGAGGACGAGGTCATTCCAGTTCCTCTGCCGGAGTATCAGCCGCGCAGACCCGCCCAGCCCCGTCGCAGACTGGTTTTGCAAGCTTTGCAGGATGGTATTTCTTGCAGAAACTGTAAAGTTGGTCGCAGATGGTCCAGACGTATTGACAACAGTAAGTATTATTTTTATAATAGGCCTATTTGTGGTTATAAGTTAATTCTGCTATTTTTAGTGCTTATTAAAGCTTATAGCGAGAGATTTAAAAATACCATATGCTTACCATAAATATTGAGGGTGATAATTCTTATAAATTAAATTTTTGTTTTCGGTGACACTTCGTTAAATCATACTCCATCATTATTATCAATGTTTAACATTTCCATTTTGCGATTATGTTGTTACTAGCTGTTGCCTGTCACGGCTTTGCCCATAACTGAATTTATTTGATGGATATAATACAATTGTCATAATAAAGTTCTAGCTGTGGGACGGAGCCCTTATGGACTTTAAAAACTATCAGGGTGTCCACATTGTGGAAAGTCAGGAAAATAAATTCTGGTCAGGGAAATAGGCCAAAAGTCAGGGAAATCCACCCTAATTATGGATTTGAGGGATCTTTTTGAGGTTTCAGTCAGCCATAATCCCCAGTATTGTAGCATTTTTCAGGATTTTTCACAAATGTACTACAATTCAATTTATTGCTGTAATTTATGTGTGGTATGTTTTAATTGTTAATTTCTTTCTTGAATGTTGGTTAGTTGCTAGCTGTACAATTTCTGCTAACAAGAGTACTGTAAATTTAATAATGTGTGGCTTGATGCCAAAATATATGAATGGTTAGATTTGGTAAATACTGATGAAACTTTTGCTAATTGTAAAGTGTGTCGCAAGTCATTCAAGGTCAGTGACATGGGTAAGCAAGTTGTAATATCACATTCTGAAGGACCTAATCATTTTAATACATGCTGGCTGAAAATTCCCTGCCAGCAATATCCGTTTTCTAAAAAAAGTGCGAAACAAACAATGGGTTGACGAATCCAGGTTAGTTTATTCTTGTACCATATGGTAGGCAATGTGGGTCTACATTGGACTGGTATTGTTTGTGCCAGTTGAAAAGCTTGTGTTTATTATACTATTTATATCAATCTTATAATATTACACTCGACCCTGAATACCCAAGCCCATAGTCATTCAGATCTACCGATTATAATGAGAATTATTGGATGAAGCCCGGCTTAATAATATCTATATAGTCTTTTTAAATCATTCCTGGTTAAATGTTTTAAAGTCATTAGTTCACTTGTAAAACAATATTAGTGTATGTTATCTGATCGTTGGTTTATCCTATGTCTAATTTCTGAATTACTTTGGATACGTTAAGATAATGAGATGATAATTAAGCTGTCTCCACCTAATTTGGTAGGACGTAATCTTTAAGGCAAGCATAAATCATAAAACATCCGAATGTATTTATACACCACATACCGCATACTGTGCTTTTTCCACTTTAATTTGGAATATTTTTAATATTTTTAGATGCTTTTCTTCAAAACCTTATTAAAGGGGAAGAACAGTATGAAGATATTATCGAGCAAGAACCTACAGTTTTTGAAAGACTCATGTGTGATGAGGATGCCAAAAAGGTAAAAAGTCACTCAAATAAATAAAAATACTTTATTTTCCATAACTTCTACAAATAAGCATTGGATGTGTCAGTAAAACTTCTATCTTCTATCTAGAACAATATTAATCTATATAGGCCTAGATCGGGCTTCCTCAGTGATGAAGTTGATTTTCCTTGATTTCTGACTAGTAGGCTATGATTCTATTTGTAATATTTAAAGGTAAGCCGACGATGGACTTTTTATTCGGCTGAAGGTCTTGTTTATTGCAAACAATGCAGATATCATGAATGTTACTTTCTCGGACTGGTTGTACTTTGTGAGACTGTGTCCACAAGCAACGACTTTTCACCATTCACTCTGGATGGCGGGAGAGTAAAAATTATCTTTTATGTTATACAGATGTCACTAATTTTTCAAGGTTTTTTTAAAGGAAATGCATAAATCGGAAAATTAATATTCTGTGAACTTTGTGTGGAAGTTACACAATTCTATGTTGAACGGGTTTTGAACCCTGATCCGCAGAAGGCAACTGTGTCCGCAGATCTCTACAAATGCATCTCCACCTGCGATACTGGCCCGCTACGGCAGTTAGTATGGCTTAATATGTCAAAATTCTTTCAAAAGTACACACAATGAAAGACACACAAATTTAATAATCAACCGGCAAATATTACATTCACATTTAATATTATGTTAACAGCAACACCTGTTCTCAGTAACTTGAATTTAGATCAGTTTGTTGCACAGTATCCAACTTGCTGATCTTCCAGGGTAAAATATTTTAAGACTTTTCTCAGTGTGAACAGCTCTCAGCTAGATGCCTTATATTTTGATTTTTCCAAGGCCTTCGACACTGTGGACCACTCCCTATTGCTAGCTAACTTAAACGCTTCAGTATGACCGCTGGCCTGCTACATGGTGGTTCCAAGTTACTTATCAAATAGATCTTTGAATGCCTAGTTTGGAGGGGCTATCTCAACGAGTTTCATTGCCAGCACAGAAGTACCACTAGGCTTTTTGGTTGGACCCTATCTATTTTCTATTTTTATTAACGTTCTACCCAACCGCATAAAATTAGATTGCGTAATGTTCGCTGATGATGTAAAAATTTTCTCTAAAGTGTCAAACTTGAATGACTGTGCAAAATAACAGAAAAGTCTTGAGGACTCAAAAGTCTTGGTGTCACTCATATAATATGAAGCTAAACATATAGAAGTGTCACTGGGTAAAAGCTCCCATACTATAACTACACATTACTGAATGAGGTTAGGGCAAGATATGAGACAGTCAACGATCTATTAATATTCCACTACAACCCTTCATCAAACCAACGATTCCTTGGCGTATGGATGTCTAGATGGCCAGGACTGTATTTCTGAATAGGCTGAAAAGGCTGGAGCCTATGATAGCAGCATAATTTTTGGGACGGCGATTTGTCAATTTACTAAAAATTGAAAACAATTTTACTAATAACTGAAATTTTTTTAGGCCCATCTTTCTGAATTCGTGTATTAATTTGAGGAAATGGAAATATGTTTATTATTTTCATAGGAATTAACTCCACATAATCTTGTAACACATTTTTCATTTAGAGTGATCGTTGTAACTACGCTCACAATTTGTATAAAGCCCAGAAAAAAGAACCTACACTAGCGCTCTCAGTGTTTATATTCACAACTAGTTATTTTCTTTTTAAATCATGTTAACGATTTTATTTTACAAATAGATTGGCCACAAATAATTACCAAAATTGTATGATTTTGATTTTATACTAACCTCCCCCATGAAAAATGAGATTTTTTATGAACTGAACAAAATATTTCCCACACTACTTGGCAGGTAGAGCTTTTCTGCGAAACAACGAAACTTCCGCCAACATCATAATCCAGTAAGAAATAGTAGTTGTGTTGTGAGTCTATACACCAGGAACCACTTGCATCTTCAGCCCCAGACTTAATTTTCACGTAGAGTGTCGCATCTGTATAATGCCTTAGGGGAAATCACTCAGTGGGCACTGATGTTAGACTGTGATGCTATCACAAGAAACCTTTAAAACTGCTCTTGTTTATGTTTCGGTAAAAAAAAGGCGGCTCTAGGATAAAAATATTGCGGGTAGGCAACTAACTGGATTGTTAATTTTTATTTTGAATCAAGTTTTATTTTAAGACATATAAGTTGTTATGCTGGAGCAGCCTTCTTGCCTTTTATGTAGCTCTAACATTGCCAAATGGTGAATCGTATTTGCTATTATTATTAATCTGTTGTTTATTTTCTCAAAAATTTTATGTTTACTTAATAAAAAGGTGTAGGTCTATGAAAATTGTTCAATTTTATTAAATCAATTTGCTTCAATTCAAAGTTAATTTTTAATTTTAAAGTTTTTTGAAGTATGTTTTGTAGCTTGTGAATAAACCAACATTATTATTGGGCCGGCAGTTGCCACTATAATGCCTTGCCTGTTCACTGTTGCAGCTGCTCTGGTGAAGTCACTTTGTTTCTTTGTGTTGAAGGCCTAATTCCTGGCTTTGTGTATTTAATTAAAGAATAAGCCTCTACAGTTGATGAAAGCATGTAATACTTTAATATTGAGGCATCAACTTAATCTGGTGCATATTTTAAGGTTAATACGTCCCTATATAGGTGACAATAAAACTATGTATGAGTCTGTCCCTATAAGTGGGGGAGGAGGGGGCGGCAGAAAATGGATAGCCTACAGGCGCCATATTCCTGAATTCGGCCCTGTAGACGGCCGGAATTATGTTTTGTTCTCTTTAAGATAAGGTGACTTGTTTTGAAATAGAGAAAGTATTTCAGACAAATTGAGCAATAAAATATGCAACCTAACCATCGCCGTTGCAAACTGTTGGCATCTGTATGGTACAAGTACCAACATATCTTTGCTATTGTTATTATTTTTTTTAACAAAGTTATTTTTATCACTCTTTAATGCCGTACCATCCACAGTGAAAAGTCTTAGGGACTAGCATGTGACTGTAGCCTAAGAATTAATTTCCTCAATTATTTTACCATTGAAACTGCCTGTTAGCTCAGTATACCTACATTGCTCATACAACTGATGTAATATATGAAATTAATATTTTTTATTTGATTTGCTAAATCATAGAGTGTTCAAAGAGCTATATTGTATCTAAACTTAATAGCATAAGGTAGTAGAAATGGCCAAGCTTTCAGGGGGAATTTGTCAAGTCAAGTCAAAAAATCTTTATTTGCTAAGTAATTTAGAAATTACAAACGTCCCAAGTGCCTACAAGGCACGCGTGGGACAAAATATACATTATCAATACACAACAAATTTTTCTGGCAAACCATCTTCATGTCATGTTTGTTCATAATTTTTACACAAAAGAAAACTTACTCACTGTATTTTTAAGCTTTAGACAAAACACCTATAAATACCTATAAATAGTTACCAGCAAAAGTAGTTTATAAATAATATGTGAAGCTTATTGAGAAGCAACGTGCAATCAAATAATTAAATTAAACACATAAATTTATAATAAATTTACATTACTACATAAATAAAACATAGCTCACTCATTACTGTCATATTTAACAAATTGCAAAATTTTGGCTTTAAATACTGACTTTGTGTCATAATATATGTCGTTTCCAAATCTCTGAACAAACTTGTTAAAATATTTGGGACCCAGAGAACAAAATTGATGCAAACTCGTTTCTTTAACAAACAGCTTTTCATTCAAAAGATGATACTGAGCCAAGCGAGTTTCTCTAACAAAAGGTCTTAGATTAAATAAATTACTATATTTCTTAACATACATTAAAATACTATAAACATGCAACTGATTAAAAGACAATATATTATTTTCAAAAAATAAGTGTGACATGCTATCACAGCGTTTCAGACCATATATGGTTCTCAAAGCATGGCGCTGACACATAATTACAGGTTTTAATATGGTTGGGTATGTGCCACCAAAGTGTATTATCCCATACCGTAGAACACTTTCAAACCATGAATAGTAAACATTTTTTAAATACATACTTTTAACATGACCCTTCAAAAAATATAAAGCATAATTAATTTTTCTCAATTTAGAACACAGATGACCAATATGTGGTTCCCATTTCAAGTGTTTGTCGACAAATAATCCTAGATATTTAACAGAATCAACAATTTCAATAGGTAAACAGCTACAATTATAAATACACTGATGCTTATGACAAAAAATATTATAAATGTCTCTTAGAACTACCTTATCAATATGGTTATAAAAAAATAGAATACACTTGGATTTTGTAGAGTTAATGAGTAGTTTATTACTTATCAACCAGTTTGAAATTGTATCCAAATCTGCGTTGATTTGGTTCTTGAGAGATTGGCGACTGTGCGATGAGCAGACAAGAGCTGTATCATCAGCATACGCAAACACTTTAGAGTACAAATTTAAATTTAACAGGTCATTAATGTAGATTAAAAAAATTACAGGGCCAAGAACCCCCCCTTGAGGAGTCCCATACTGTAAATCTTGAATATTACTTGAGTACTTATTGATTGAAACAACTTGCTTCCTACCCCTGCAAAAAGATTCTAACCATTTTAATGCTAGGCCCCCAATTCCATACTTTTTGAATTTAGTAAATAAAATGCTATGGTCCAAAACATCGAATGCTTTTTGAAAATCCAAATACACTGACAGAGTATATTTACGTTTATCTACTGAGTTGGTAATTTCACTGATGTGTCTCTCTATGGCGAGGTCTGTACCCCTTCCTGGCAAAAATCCGAACTGATTGTCAGAAAATAAAGACCGTCTTTGGAAATAATCTAGTATTTTTTTCTTGATGACAGATTCAAAAACCTTAGCTATGGTATTTATTACTTATATCGGGCGATATGACGAAATTTCTGAAACATCCCCAGACTTATAAATAGGTACTACAGAAGCTACTTTAAACTTTTGAGGAAACATTCCTTGACTCAGAGACTTTCGAAAGATTTTACTTAACAAAGGTACAAAAATATCAATATTTTCCTTTAATACGTATATATTCATGCCATCTATCCCTGCACTAGGTTTATTTTTCATGCTTTTAATACTACTTTCAACATCTACATCACTAAAATCAAATTCATCAAGGAATGTTTCGTATTCACAATTATCTTCATAAAACAGGTCACTTCCAAAATTAACATGTCTCAATTGAGGAACAATACCAGCAAAATATTCATTAAAGGCATTTGCAATTTTTTCTTCATTACCTTCGCACTGCAGATGTACACTACCAACCTTTATACTACTAAATGTTTTTTTCTTATTTTTTACAATTTTTTTAATAATTCTCCAATAACTTTTAGAGTCACCATTTGATTTTTCAATGAGGTCAGAATAATAATTAATTTTGGTTTGCCTTATTTGTTTACTGACTTTTTTTGAAAAATCCCTGTATTGCGCCTTTAGTCGTTCATTACCTCTATTCTTAGAATACACCTTATACAAATTATTTTTACGGTTAATTAAGCTAATTAAATTTTCATTCACCCACTCACTCCTTTTCTTATTTTTATTGTTAAGTTTTTTCAGATAACAAGAATTGTCATGGCATGCTTGATATAATTTATAAAAATTATCAACACATTTATTCACATCATTAATACTATCATTCTTAACAGTATCCCAATTTGACAAAATAAGCTGCCTACGAAATAAGTCTTTATCCAATACTTTACAAAATTTTTCTTCGTTACAGTTTTTACAAACATTAATGAATACACTGATACCGTAATGGTCTGTAATACTTAATTTGTCTACTCTATGCTTAAACTCCAAATGACTAGAATTTCTTATTAATAAATGGTCAATACAAGAAATAGATTTATCAAACACTCTTGTTGGTTCATTTACATAGCTTTCAAAACCATATGAAGATATCAAATTTAAATAAAATGCTTTGGATCCTTTATTTTTTAATAAACACAAATTGAAATCTCCAACAAATATTGTGGGATTAATATTATTATTTAAAAGATCCTCAAAGTCTTTTTTAAACTTATTATACGTAAATTTGCATTGTCTATAAACTCCGTAAAGAGAAAGTTTGTGTGGAATATTATCGTATGATAAGCTGAGAGTGATGTTGATAACTTCGGCGGTCGGCAGGAGGATGGGGCGGTGAGAGTAGGAGAGGGCAGAGTCCACGTAGATAGCGACTCCGCCGGCTTGATTGTCTGGTCTATCCTGTAGTAGCAGATCATACCCCGGCATGCAGTACTTGGTCTCTTCGCCACTCTTTATCCAAACTTCTGTCAATACAATTATGTCGTATGAAAAATTTAAACTGTTTAAATATACGACCAGTTCATTGTAGTGCTTTCTGAGGCTTCTTATATTTATATTAAATATTTTAAGTTTACAGTTTTTATCAATAGAAACCATGAAATGGGGCTTAAGCTAAAACGAAGTGAAAAACATTGTTTGTTTACACCATGAGTTTGTTGACATCATCGACTTTCATGACTCGCACACTCCTCTCTGATTCAGATTTTCTAACAAACACTTTTCCTTCGACAGTCCATACAAATTTAAAACCTTTTTCACGCAGTTTTTTCGCCTGATACAAGAGATTTCTGTTGTAAGGAGTTAAATGTTCGTTTACGTACACTTTAGTCATAGGAACACCCTCGACAAAGTCAGTTGATTTAATTGAAGACTTCTTACTATTTTGGAGAAACGAATCACGTAACTGCCTGTTGGTGAACTGCATTATTATTGGCTTTGGACCTTTGTCGTTTCTGGTTGGTACACGATGCATGGCTTGAACATCCATACTGAAGTTGATAGGAACTCCGGAGATATTGGACAGTTTACTGGCAATATCTGACATGCGCTCTTGGGCAACCTCAGGTACACCAGTAATTTCAACATTACGATTTCGGTTATATTGCTCCAAATTTTCCAGTTGCACTTTATATGCTGAAATTTGATGACTGAGGTTTGTATTTTCTTTTTTTACTGATTCTAAGTCTTGTTCAATATGTTTAATCTTACCGGATACGCCTTTGATTACTTCTTGAAATTCATCAATTTTCTCCCCATAATAGTTTAAAGACTTAGTGAATTCATCAAGTTTTTCTCCTAGCTTTTTGTCATGTTCAGCAAATTGGCTCTTTATTATTTTCTTTAGCTCAGTAATAATCTCATCTCGAATTTTATTCAAAGATTCCTTATTCATCACGTCTTTATTGACAGTCAACTTACCCTTACTTGGAGGTTTGCATGAACTGCATTTCCATGAATCACGTGTTGCACTTCTCATCTGGTTCCAGGTAGATTCCTGGACACCAGCACATTCAAAATGTAAAAACGCAGAACATACCGAGCACTTGACACAGTCATTAGTTTCGGGTAACGGGTCACTACATGTTGCACAGTCACTCATGCTGATAACTAACTGATAACAGGAGCACAAGGAAAACACGACCACTCTACACGGCTGCCAGCCTACTACTCAATTTCAGCCTAATTTGTGTGGAATTTACCTCAAGAAATGTGCTCAACAGCAGAGATTTACTATAAAAACATTTTGTTAAACCACCTTTCATAATAGGATATTTTATGTGGAAATTTTGGAAATTTTTTCATTATTTATGTGACAATTTTATTTTTAGGCTTGGGAATCTTTTATGTCCCAACCAGAAGAAGAGCAACATGCTTTCCTTTCAAAGCAGTTTGCTAAAGTCAGGGAAGCCAAGGAGAGATGTGCTCGAGAAATGGCTGAAAAGCAACCAGATGGCAGACCTGCTGAAGGGAAGAAATGCTTCAAGAGAATTTGCCCGTTTGTTCAAAAGTTTTTGAACAGTGAAGAGATGCCTAAGGTATTACAATTAGGAAATAAAATATGTTACAAATTGAAACATTTTACAATTTGTTTACTTTGTACTAACAAAGGTCTAGTTGATTAGTACTTTGCACACTCGTGTACATTTTTGCACAGTTTTTCATGCTTTTGCACACTTGTTTCTTTTATTTCAGAGACTTGCAACCAACAAATTTAATATAAAATAGCAAAAAATTAACGGCAGGAAAGAACGTGTACTCATAAAAATATTAGATTCGCTGTTGTTCTGTTGAACCTATTGAGAATAGAGAAAGTAAGATGACTGTTGTCAGGCCTAATCCATAAATGGTTGCAATTTTTATTTCCGTTCTGTAATTTAGTTGAGTAAACAAAGTTGTCTTTATTATAAGTAGTGCCAAATTTGTATAATCTTTTAATTTTAGTAAATTACGTAGTCCTGGATTTTTTTACAGGGGTATTAAAAAAGCTTACTGTATTAAGTTTATAACTTTCCAAGCATAAGGTTTCCGCAGAAAAACTTTTGAGTGTCCAACAATATAAATGATGATTTGCTGCCTCATTAATCTAGATATAATCAAGCATTAATGGTAGTGCAGTTTCATTTAAATGTTTAAAGTGCCATTTTTTATTGCTGATTTGATTTCACAAGGCTCCAGTCTCACTTTATCAAATTTGTTTGTTTTTAGGGCACACTGCTGAGTCTGGAACCCTGCATAATAGATTTCTTCCTCTCTCAACCGACTGGGCAATATGTAAGCGACCCTCTTGGAAATGATGATCGGAAAGTCCTTCATGGAATTGCTCAATATCTGGATCTCAATTCTCAGAGTAAGTTGAATAAATTTGTGGACGATCAGAAATCTAAACTTGTATCTAATTTTATTGTAAAATAGTGCAGAATAAATTCAGTGCATTTGTTAACTAACCAAGGTTTTACTACTGCCAGTCCTGATGGAAATAAGAAAAAAATTAACTTGAATATTTGATGTTTTCAAATTTAGTTCTTTATTTGATAACATTTCTATTGTTATATAAAAAAAACAAAAACTTTGACAATTAAAAGATGGATAACCCTGTCGAAAATAAAAGAGTTATCAGCACAATAATGGTGTCAATCCTATTACAGTACACTCTCGTTCATCGGACTCGGCGATATCGGAACTCTGCTTCATCGGAACTGAAAATCTGGACATTAATTTTTTTTCTTACGAAATAAAGAATTTTTCCGTTTTAGCGCCTTCAATTTCCATTCGTTCTATCCGCACAACAGGGAAGTATCACATTTTGCATCAAAAGTCATCAGGCGTTTTCCATAATCTGTACCCATCGATGTGATTTACGAGGCCGTGGAGTATTCGCACAAAAATAGAAAGAGGAAGGGGACAGGAAGTGAACAATACTTCCATTTCGACCGCTTCCCAAACTGTCATTCAGTCTGTCTCGCGTCGCGACTGCACCTGTGTTACGTGGAAGTCAGTTGACCGCTGGAATATGAATATGGAATATGAGAATAAAGATTTTGGATCTTTATTTCCTGCGTTGTTTTTATTCCTATAGGTTCATTGTTACCATGTTCAAAGTTTGAGTGCCTTATTTTCATAAAATCTCTTGTGTTATCTTAAAAACAAGAGTGAACACAATCACGATAGCAGACTCACGACGGACTCCGCTTCATCGGAATTTTTTGACATCCGAACCAGCCGTCCGCCACATTAGTTCCGATGAACGAGAGTGTACTGTAACTTGTTTAAATTGATTTGATATTCCTCCTGTTTTTCTGCTTTTATAGATTACAGACCTCATTTAAGCAATAAAAGGGAGGATGTGCAGACTAACATTTTTGAAAATTCAAATAAGTATGTAACTATTACTTTATAAGTTTACATGTAAACTTAGTGTGATGAACAAACCATTTCATTTCATTACAAAACTCTTTTTTTTCAGTAAACATCTCTGTATCATTGAAATTATTAGTATATTTAAATTTCAATGATTGTATTCCAATTTTGTTTTTATAAATTGGCACCAATTTTTTTAGTAGGCCTATAAAATAAAGAGGAGCAATAATTTTATCATGTGTTTTATTTCATATCTGAATAAATAATTCATCTTATTTCATAGCCAACACCAGAGTTCCCTTTTCTGAATAGATGTTCTCAGAACTTAGTATGTTTGGTCAGCGAAGGTAATTTTTACAATGCAGCAGTGTTTGAGTTCTGATAACTAGGTTCATCTTCACAAGTGCTATTCAGATGGTGGAGATTTTAGCATATGTCTCAACTAAAGAATTTTTTACAAATTCTTTAAAAATAACTTTACAGTGGGCATTCTTTAACATTTTATCTTTTAAATTTATATTTTGCAGAATAATTGTGAAAAATATCTTTTGAAAGTTGACTACCTCCCTAGATTTGGTGATTATTCTTTTAATGGCCCTTTTAGTTAAATGCCACAAGATCTACTCCCATAAAGTGTAACTAAGAGAGATTTTTAATGTATTTGACATTCTGTTTATACGATAAATCCAACCTCTTCTTAAAAAATCTAAATTTCTTGTAATTAGCTTGGTAGTTACATCCAGTTTTTATTGTGTTTTCAGGCTTTAACTCAGAAGTAAGCTGTGACCATCGCTGCACCAAAGTCACTAACACCAAACCCACTTTCACTGTACCTGAGGTACTCCTCTCCGAATTTCTTGGAATCAGGTATCTTGTTTATACATTAACTTTTCATTTTGCTAAAAAAAAACTTTTGTAGTGTTCTTCCTCTTAACTGTTCATCTTTTAGTCGGTCTCTGTTATAACATGACTATCTTGTTAGGAAGTCTTCCTTATTACCGGTTCTTTTAAACGAAGCATTCCTTTAATCTGCCAAGTTTTGTCAAAATGGTTTGTGGAAAATTTTTGTTTTGTATCTGTCTTTAAAATCAAAGTAGTATTTTAGACCTTTTGCAACATACTTTTTATTTAGGCATTTATTTTAACTTTAAACTGTAAAACATGTTTAATGGTGTGTTTAATGGTTGGTTTGTTCAGCCAGATTTTTATCTGGCTGTAGTCTGGTCCAGAGATGGCCAGTTAAGAGGGAGTCTACTGCCATTGGTCTAGTAATGAATCAACAAGCCTTTTCTGTTCAAAGGTACCACCATACTGCAATTTATAAAATTTCAAAATCACAAAAGAATGTATTACTCTTATGAAATACAAATAGGGTGAAAGTTTCTTCCATCCTACATTTAACAATGGAAAAATTACCTAATTTTGATATAAAAAAGATGTACCTTGGAGATTTATGTATTTGCACAGCTTTATATATAAATGAACAGCATACAAATTTTCCTCTGAACTCTCTTAAAAGTTTCCATATTTTGGAACTTGATATAGACCTTAATTCTCTACCTTCATTTTATAGACCCATTACCTTTGTAGTTACCAAGAGCTGGCATGGGATGTGTTCAAATAAAATCTTCTTAATCTAGTAGTCCTATCCAAGCAATCTTCTGATGTTGTCAATTATGTGAAAAGAGAAGTGATGGTAATGTAAAGTTTGAGGAAAAGTGGATAGTGTATTGGTGAATCAGGATGTTGTGTTATACTGTAGTATCATTTCTCAAAAGAGAAATTGTCTTAATTTATTCTTTAATCTGGTAAAACTATCCTCATTTCTAATATCTGGCGAAAGTTGAGAGAAATATTGTTTACCTAATAACTAGTTTTTGTAAAGACTTAAATTATGTTGAACATGTGGTTTTAAGTAAATATTTACTATGAATTGCTTCTAAAATCAATTATTACTAGAAATTATTTAAAAAATTTTGAAACACCATAAAATATCAAGAAACAACTATTAATAAATTAAAATAGGAGTTTGTTGCAACTGATGCTGTGTGGAGGTCCCCAGTGTCTCAGCTCTCAGTTTGTTGCAGCTGATGCTCTGTGGAGGTCCCCAGTGTCTCAGATCTCAGTTTGTTGCAGCTGATGCTCTGTGGAGGTCCCCAGTGTCTCAGATCTCAGTTTGTTGCAGCTGATGCTCTGTGGAGGTCCCCAGTGTCTCAGATCTCAGTTTGTTGCAGCTGATGCTCTGTGGAGGTCCCCAGTGTCTCAGATCTCAGTTTGTTGCAGCTGATGCTGTGTGGAGGTACCCAGTGTCTCAGATCTCAGTTTGTTGCAGCTGATGCTCTGTGGAGGTCCCCAGTGTCTCAGATCTCAGTTTGTTGCAGCTGATGCTCTGTGGAGGTCCCCAGTGTCTCAGATCTCAGTTTGTTGCAGCTGATGCTCTGTGGAGGTCCCCAGTGTCTCAGATCTCAGTTTGTTGCAGCTGATGCTGTGTGGAGGTACCCAGTGTCTCAGATCTCAGTTTGTTGCAGCTGATGCTGTGTGGAGGTACCCAGTGTCTCAGATCTCAGTTTGTTGCAGCTGATGCTCTGTGGAGGTCCCCAGTGTCTCAGATCTCAGTTTGTTGCAGCTGATGCTGTGTGGAGGTCCCCAGTGTCTCAGATCTCAGTTTGTTGCAGCTGATGCTGTGTGGAGGTCCCCAGTGTCTCAGATCTCAGTTTGTTGCAGCTGATGCTCTGTGGAGGTCCCCAGTGTCTCAGATCTCAGTTTGTTGCAGCTGATGCTGTGTGGAGGTACCTAGTGTCTCAGATCTCAGTTTGTTGCAGCTGATGCTCTGTGGAGGTCAACAGTGTCTCAGATCTCAGTTTGTTGCAGCTGATGCTCTGTGGAGGTCCCCAGTGTCTCAGATCTCAGTTTGTTGCAGCTGATGCTGTGTGGAGGTCCCCAGTGTCTCAAATCTCAGTTTGTTGCAGCTGATGCTGTGTGGAGGTTCCCAGTGTTTCAGATCTCAGTTTGTTGCAGCTGATGCTGTGTGGAGGTCCCCAGTGTCTCAGATCTCAGTTTGTTGCAGCTGATGCTCTGTGGAGGTCCCCAGTGTCTCAGATCTCAGTTTGTTGCAGCTGATGCTGTGTGGAGGTACCCAGTGTCTCAGATCTCAGTTTGTTGCAGCTGATGCTCTGTGGAGGTCCCCAGTGTCTCAGATCTCAGGGCCTACGGTATGCTTGTGTCATAGGACTGCAGCCCTACAGCTTCTGCTTCAGATTAAGCTTCTGAATCAATCTGTCCCATCCATTCAAAAGATTGTATCCATCAATGGATATTTTACTATGTTGTTTTTTCGGTTTAGATTTTAATAGTCCTTTATTCCTTCCATAAAACATACCAATACTGATTACTGGGTGTTATTAAATTTTAATACTTATGTTAGGTTTGCTCAAAGTTTTATTTGTTGTGTTAGGTTTTATGTATACAGTAGTTAAGTTCTTAACTATTCTATGATGTAACAATTCTTGCTTTTAGGATATGGAATGATTTTTAAAATAAATAGAGAAATGGTATCTTCTTAAATATTTTAACTAGTTGACATAATGATTTTAAGTTACATAATGATATGTATGTTCTAATTCAATAAATAAATAATGAGAAAATTATGAAATATTTCTCAGATGTTTCACTGTTGTCTTTCTTATGATAAAATGTTTATCATGTTTTAATACTCTTCCAGGTTCTTTTTTTATGATTGACATGTTTTCACTGCGGTATTCTTGGCATAAATGCTAAAATTAAATTATTTAAGGATTCTACATTTAAGCTCTGATGAATGTAATTTTATTTAAACATTATACATAAAGGCTACTAAGTTTATAAAATGTGTTCTAATTTGCAAGGGAAATCTAAGGTTCATGTGCAAAACAACAAAATCATAACCTTAAGGGTTAGTGATTCATGTTGTTATTAATTACACATTGTTTAATTGAATCTCAGTGGATAAGAAAAAAATACTAAAGAAAATGTTTTGCTAGTGAGAGTAAAAATGTATATAATATAATTTGCCACCAAAAGGCTTGCTTACATAAGTGTATTTTGTTTGAAACCTTTTGCAATATCCAAACTGAAATACCAAAGTCATAAATTTTTATCACCATGCGTGCGTAATGCTGAGCTGGCTCCTGCATGAGTTTTTATCATTTAGTTAAGGCAAAATGTCTTTTGTGAAATCCTATGTATATTTTTTACATAGTAATTTTATTACTAGAGTAAATACTTTTCATTTTTTGTGTTTATTTTATGAATCAATAAGTGTTGCTACACTTGAGATTTGATTAAAAAATAATATAATAATAAATAAATAATAAAGAATAAATAATAATTTAAGCATAATGTCATATTGAATTTATTTTTAATATAGGCTACCATATGTGTGAAACCTTTTGGGAATAATAAGGTTATCACTCAAAATTTCCTGTGAAGTCAATGTCAAATAATATTTATTTGTTCAGACCAATCGGACATATTTGAGAGTGCTTTCCACCATAATGTGAAACATAATGTGTTGAAATCGTATTGTAAATATTTATAACTTATAGCTATAAGTTTATTTATCTGTGATAACCAAAGAAAGTTCAAATGATAAAATGTACAATGAGAAGGATTGAATCCATGCTGTAACAATGGTGGAAAAATTCTTTGTTTTTCTTTTAATTTTTAAATAACTTCTTAATTAGCATAACAATAACTTCTCTGGTTAGTAATGAAGGATACTGTTTTATTTTCATTTAAAAGAGTAATATTTAATACTTTGATCCAAACCAGTCTGCTTATTTTTAAAATTCTTTTGTATTTATTAAACTTACCGTAAAAAATTAAAGTTACTTCAATTTTTTGTCAATTTTTTTATGAATTGGAGTTATAAATTACAATTTTTGGTTGTAAAAATGACTGTGAACCTCAAAATTGCTGTGTTGTGGTCCTACTATCAGTCTCGGGTCGAGTTGAGTTCCTAAAGGTTGCCACACCCTGGTTCCCAGTTACACGATTAACAGATATTTTTAAGCGATGTACAAAGGGGCTGTAACACTATACAACAATATACAGGGTGTTTTGAAACTCTTTGACAATATTTTAGGGCATTTTTCCTGGATGGAAAATAAATATGAATATCATAGTAAAGTCCAAATGAAGCCAGTTACTCCCAAAGCCACCATTTTGTATTTTACACAAAATAATTTTTATTTCCACAATGGACGTTGTATTAAGTTCACGTTTGGCATGAACTTTTCTCAGACCAATGTTTATTGGCAGCCATTTCAAAATTTTAAACTCAGATATCTCAAAAAGGTATATTTTAACAAGGTTTAAGAAGAGACAAAAAAGTTTACACATTAAATCATCAAACAAATGGTACTACGTTTGTAAAGATCTAAAAACAAATAACGTAGCTATTGTGATTTTTCTTTTAAACAACACAAATTTTCATTAATGGTAATTCAAAATCAATGTTTTTCTTCAGAAAAATGGTAATAACCCTGTTTAAATAGTATGACTGTTTAATAGTATGAAATAGTATGACTGTTTAAATAATTTTATTTGTCAATTTGTTTGTCCGTTGTAAAATTTTTATAAAATTTGGTTTTGAAATATTTGAGTCTAAAAATTTAAAATGGCCGCAATTTTGAAAATACACATCAGAAAAAAAATTATTTTTTCCCTGAAAATGAATATTGGTGTTGTAAAGGTTCATGCCAAATATGAACTTAATACAAGTATCCTTTATGGAAATAAAAATCATTATGTGTAAAAAACAAAATGGCGGCAATGTGGGTAACCAGCGGCATTTGGACGCTGTTACAATGATATTTATATTTATTTGTTTTTGGATTAGATTGCCCTAAAATATTGTCAAAGAGTTCCGAAACACACTTTATTTATGACCCTATCTTGGTTATCTTATCAATAAATTGGATATATTTGTCAAAATCGGTTCTTGGTTTGACTATAATCTACACATCCCCACAAAAAATAAAACATTCACCCGACAATATTAAACATTTACTTTACTGAGCAAATTTCTATTAAAATTTTGTGGCTTCCATATGGGTGACCAGGAAAATGTTTAAGAAAGTACTTAGATGTGTAACTTATTCGAGGCATATCACTTCATCTGCACAAACTAAGCATTAGAAATAGATTTTTTATTATGGTTTTATTTTAATTATAAGTTAAATTTAGTCCGATACATATTAATACATAGTAAGTTAAGGATAAAGAACTCAATGTATTGTTTTAAATATGAATGTACATGTGTGTGTAAACTCCCATCACTCTGAAGAATAGAAACACACAAAAAGTTGTTTGCTATATCTTACTGTTGTTTTTCCACGATTTTTAACATTGTTATGTTGTTCATTATATTATGAATATGGTTTAGAAATATAATTATAAAACCATGATTGTTTTGAGTGGCTCATTTGGTAATATTATGCTTAAGTCTTAAATCTAACATATGTTTGGCTTTTATAGTGTAAAACTTAAAATTGTATTAAAACTACAGACAATGTTCCTTTGATCTTGCCATATGAAATGGAGATGTTTTGCTGAATGGAAAACCATAATCTTATTATCAATTAATGTCTAGTTAAACACAAGTATGAATCAATTGACAGCCCAAAAGCCCATTGCCTGACAAATCACATTCCTCAAAGAAAAAGGAAACAATGAAATAATCAATAATATGCATAATTTATGTATTGTGTGTCCTATGATTTTTTTTTAAAGTGATATTGAAAGTTTATTTTTATTCATATTCTCTTTTCTTCACAGCTGATCCCTTATAAATTAACACTTGTTAAACGTGTCCTGATTAATAACTATTTACGGTTTCCTTCTATTTAATTTTATACTTGATATATTAAGAGGTTCATAAAGGTTGATTCGCTTCTTATAAGCTAGGATAATAGATTAACTGTGTAAGTTTGCTTAAAAGCGTGTCCAATAATGATGCTTACAAATTGTGAACACCTAAACTCTATAATGAGCTATGTCCATGCTTAATAAGTTTTATACTTTCATATCCCAGTAAGAGATAACATTACCTATGGAAATGTTTCCTATATATTGCTGTTGTTGCCACTAAAGCATTATTAGTATTGTAAGATTGTTCTATTACTGGTAGTGGTATTGCAAATAACGTTTTGTTTCAAAGACCATAAGACTGTATTCATTATTCTGGAAAGAAAAGCTTAGTAATAAACCCCTAAATAACTCAAAACTTTAAAAATGTGTGAACTGTTTTACTTATGATTATAAGAATGGTGTGGTAACTAAGTGAGTAGTATTTTTAACTTCATAGTTTAATTTTGTTTGATACTAATTTAGTTAATTTGGAGTCACTTGTGTTAAGAGGGGGGATCCTCTCAGAACATTCTGCGTGCTTTGCGTGCTCCCATTTTATGCCTTTATTTAAAGTCCGATAAAAGTAAGACAGGTTTTAATAAAAGATAAAAACTTGGCTATTTGATTTGCTATTGAATTTTTTATATTTTTTAAACATATTAAGCTATGGTGATCTAAATTTGATCAGCTTTGAACAATTATAGCTTAATACGGATTCAAAATATTACACAATTGAAAAGCGAAGCAAAAGCGAAACAAATAGCCCATTTCTTTATATTTTTTAAAAAACCTCTCTCACTTTTATCAGACTTAAAATAAAGGCAAATAAACGGTATCAGTTAACTGACACATACTTTCTCCCAACAATATAAAAAAAGATGTTAAAAGCTTCAAACATAAATATCTTGATGACTCAGTCGGATAGCTACCTGCTGAGCAGCGCGAGTTTGACCCTACGCGCGTCTGTGACTTTTAACAACGTACTGCGTTTACCGCTAAACGAAAAATTGAATTTTCTCCGCAACCACTTGACATAGAGCAAAAATTTTAAATACTGGATTATTTAGTTTTTTAAGCTTGATTTAATGGTGATGAGTAAAATTTATTTCAAAATAACAGCTTTTTTGAAAATCCACAAAATTGATTTTTGAAACACTTATTACGCCATAACTTTTGAACGAGCATTTTCTCGGAGATACGGGTGGTGTCATTTTATTCACCATTTTAAGCTTAATAAATCACAAAATTTTAATCAAAATCGTTAGAGCCGTTTTTGAGAAATTTGGATTTTTCACGATTTTTGAGGGTTCTTGGGGTTAAAATACCCTTAAAAATCAAAAATTCAAAAAAATGAAAAAATTGCCTAGAATTATCGTGCGTTTGGACCTACATACAAAATTTCACAAAAATTGGACCATTAGGGCATCCTCTAGCTCTGTTTACATCCTGACACACACACACACACACACACACACACACACACACACACACACACACACACACACACACACACAGACATCACTCGGAAACCACTTTTTTGGACTCAAAGGGCACCAAAACGGATAAATTTACCAACAACTCAAATTTTAAAATTTTGACCAAACCAATACTTTCTCAATATATACATTTATAGGGGGAAAGGGGGCTCCAAAATGGATATATACATCATCAAACTAATGCGAAGTGTTTTACGAAAACAATACTTTCTCCATATACTATGGTATAGGGGGAGAAAGTAAAAATGATACGGGCGGAGCACCGTACAATGAAATTTTGACCCGCAAGACCTCAGAATGGCCTACAACAATGCGAAACGTACTCGGGCAGTTACCGCAATGGCCACTTGACTGCGCAGGCTCTATCCCTTTAATCCCCTCTTAGGAAACTGCTTTGTGGTTTGCTACTCGAACATTCGACATTCCTTCTCACTCGTGAAGGCACTTCCTCTAGCAACTAAACTCTGTTTTAAATGAATGCCTGAAGTTTGTGCTTCATGTTCTGAAGTATGCAACCAAATAGATGTGTGTTTTAATTTTAAGTTGTATATATGATTTTTAACATATTTTAATTTAAATAATATCATGTCTATTCTTTAAGTACGCACGTTTTGTTTGATAAAGAGCATACTTGTGTATCTATGTTTTAAAATCTTGCAACTAAATAAATGTTATAGTTACCCAATTAAAATTTTGTTCTCATTGAGTTGAGTTCTCAATTGTTTCAATTTAATTTTTTTTAATTTATCATTCTAATTGCTTACCATTTTGATGTACGGTAGAACCTCGTTGGTTCAACACTCCGTTTAGTTCGACATGATCTGTGACAATTTAACATGTCAGTACAGTAGAACCTAGATTAATCTCTTTTAACCGTCACTCTGTGTTATCCATCAACCCATGGACGTACATTTGACTACTTTTACTGTGTCATAATTGATGTCGTACTGACAATTTATGCGCTATTTCGATCGAACTCGATGCCAATGGACTTGATTTTTCCAAGAAATACCTTGCCGCGTTGTAAAGGATAGGGGAGTTGGAAGAGTCCAATGAGAATGGACTCGGTTGTTCTTACAGTGCTCAGTACTGACCCACAGTCTATCATAAGACAGTTGTGGCAATCATACGTGACAAGTGTGAGGCCTGGAAACAGTTAGCTGCCTAGAGCGTGCATAGAATTCCAAATACCATTGTTTTCCTGTTAATTGCAATGGTTGTAAGAGGACAACATATCCGCCTCGTAATTAGTGTATGAAATTTGTCATTCCATTCATAAACAAATAAAAGTTTTATTATTGAAGATATTAATTTTAAATCAAAACAATGTATATGCACTATTTTATGGCCTATCCATTAATATGCTTATAACAGAACTTAGTTACGAGACACTGGGAACGTTAGTGCAGATCCTTCTCTCCCGCGACGCATGGAGACTCTCTGATTGTCACGACTGTCATCCCCCAATACTTATCAGACTGTAACTGTACTAAATGCACGAGAAACTACGTTAGCATGTTGTGTTTTCTGTTATAGTGTGCACTGTTAATCAGATAACTGTAAAATTCTTCTAAGATGGTTAAAAAGGAAAACAACTTGCATGATGAATTGACAATAATCTGAACGTTTTGAACGTTTCAGGAAGTGCAAAACTGCTACGTTAATCAAGTAGATTTAAGGTGTTGGCAGAACGAAAATAAAACTAAGAAGCATTTTTAGTTCCTTTATTAAAAAAAAATAAATAAATAAAAAACAAGCAATATGAAAAAAAATCATTTCTTGTGGTTTTTCCGCCACTCAATGTGTTTATTGATTTGAGAGAGTAGATTCATTGAAAACTCCATAACTTTTCTGTAGGTTCCTCGTCTTAGTTTATTGAATTCCTTTTCTGAAAAAAAAATTAAACTATTAAGCTTGTGGCCTGAGCAACACTGCAAATGTAGACATTTAATTTCTGTAATTCAGTCACTTAACCCTCCACTACACGCGCACCCACTTGTTACGTTACTACACGCGCGCGGACTGCCAGTCCGCATTTGCTGTAAATTGGTAAATCATGTATATTTCATTGCTTTTCTGCACTCAATATTTATTTTTAGGTTAGGAGTAGTAAGTCAATAACATATTACACAAAATGATGTATTTTCAGTTGGTTAAAATAATAACATATTTATAAGTTATTAGTTTCAACTAAACAAAACCTTCTTCCAGAGGTACAGGGGCTTGAAGTTGTAGTCGAATAGGCACAGGATCATTCTCTTCATCATTTTCATTCTCTGAAAGTTCAGTGTTACTGTCATGGTCACTTTTTTCAACTATGTCTTCTTCGCTATCATTACTAGCGCCTTACTCATCCTCAAGCATCGCCCGAATGTCATCAGCATTTTGCCTGATGTAAGCCATAATTGAAAAATTATGTTTTACAAGTAAAACATATAAAAAACAATAAAGAAGTAATGCAAATGTCAAATGATGTCTTCAAAATTCTAGTTTCACTAACACACGCGCGCGGAATAACAGTCCGCAGATACTGAAATTCAAGTGTCACAAACACACACGCGCGGACTATCAGTCCGCAACTGCCGAACAACTGTCAGAAAACTATCCACAGGGAAAGATCCACTGCACTGCGGGTGTTACCAAACCGGTTTTAGTTAGAGGGGGAGTGGGGGGGAAGGTAAACGGCCGTTCAACCCTCCACGAATTGTGGAAAACTGTAAAAACGAAATTATGTTGAAGTGCGGACTGTGAGTCCGAGGCGCGTGTAGTAGAGGGTTAAGTTCAGACCTGATTAAAAACGAGATTTTAGTTTTTAGTTGATGTGTGAGTAAACCTTGTAGTTTCACATGTTACCTAGGAAGAAAAGCATGACTCATGTCTAGTTTACTCTCATTGGGTTGTAAGTGAGCTGAGCGTTTATTTTCCATTTGAATTTAGGAAATTAGCTGTAATGAAGGACATGAATCTTTACTTTAAGGAGGGTGGTTAATTCAATGAGTGGTTAAAACTTTTTTTGCTTAACTAGTCGATCAAGGGGGCTTCTACTTTTGTTGCTTGCATAACAGCGATCATGCTCAAGGTTGGGATTGCAAAACAACCAAAGTTTTGTATATTTTAGAAGGAGAGATTGAATTTAGTCAAACTTAAAATTGAATTAATATACTTGCCTTTTGGTATAAGAGTGTTGCGAATGATAACACTTTGTTGGGTCAGAGCAACCACAAGCCTTTGAACTAAACATGTCACTTCTTCATCTTCAAGACCTTCCAAATGTGCAACAAATCGGAAAAGATATTCAACAGTAAATTGAGTAACCTGGAAAAGAATTATTTAAAATTCACTATGAATCTAGAACATTAACTCATTTTGATATTATTTGCATGACATCTGACTGAATGTCTTATAAAGTTTCTAATTTTCAATTGATAATTTGAAATTTGATCCTGGATATGGATGATTCTGTACCATATGAAGAAAATTCCCCTGAAGTTGATAGTCGCACAAATATCGCCATGTTAAAAATAGCCCAGCATAGTGAACAATCCATTCAAAGCTTAGTTGGGATCTAATGATAAGATGATGATGACCTTGGTATATTTTTTATTGTTTGCTAGTTGCCCTGAAGTCTGACCATTCCCTAGCTGTTTCCAGCCTTTTTTCTAGACAGTTTTCTGTAGTTTTATTCTAAAAATATTCAATTGGAAAAAAGAATCTGATTACAAAGTCAGACTTACAAAATCAAATTTCTGCAGACATTTTAAAGGGTTCTCTGCGTGTATGATTATCTGACAGAGGAGTTCACAGTCGATGATCGGGTTCTTGAGTTGTTCTAGCCAGTCAGTGAGCAATCCACCCAGAACGATGAGAGAACGCTCGTTCTGCAGCTGTCTCCATCGCGACTCACTGTGATTCAGGGTCATTTCGTATTGCATGATGGTTTTCCGATTGTGGTCTTTAATATCTTCATGATCCAACAGTATAGCTTCCACAACGTCTCTGCTTGTGAAATACTGAAAATCAAACCTTTTAACACTTGATCAACGTAGAATAACAAATTGTTTTTTATGTTAGTTTATTATTTTAGAGTTGACTACTCTGGTGAATGTTTGGTCCCAATGCTAGCAACACTAGTTGTGATTTAAAGAAGTTATACAACAGCTAGTGCAATAGAGTTCTGGATGGTCTTAATTTCAACGTTTTTGGATTTATCTATGACTGAGATGACTTAATGATGGGAGTTCCCTTCTTAATCCTAATGTGCTTTTATCTGTAGAAAATATACAAAAATTTATACAGATAGTAGCCCAGTTAAAGTGTTGGGGGGCAGAAATCCTTGCCCCCTCCCCCCAAAATATGCACCTATGAATACTGCTCTGCTGAACTGCAACTTGACTCTGAGCCCCGTTTAGTTTAATAAAAACCTTGTCATTATAGAGTTACCATGTCACTGGATTTCCCCGAAGATAACCGGGTTTTAAGAGTAAAATTTCAGTACCAAGGAATTTTAACATATACCAGGAAATCTCCTCTTTTTTAGACTTTACTATCCTGAAATGCAATAAATATTAAAATTATCGACATCAAATTGTTTTCCAGATCAATATTTAGATTTGCAGCTTTTTTATAACCACATCGAAACAATGTTTTCTGAAATTATTCTAATTATGTTTTAGAAATGTTGGCTTAGGCTGTATCTACTCCCTGAATTGAGTGCTTACAGTAACTACGAATATTTACGATGATGGCCGAAGAAAACCGAATTAGGCAGTGAATCAACAGAAGGAGATGGAATGGATGGTGATCATTTCAGTAGAATGAGTTCTGTGTTTTCAGACGTAGGGTCTAATCGACAATTTGGCTTCTTGTACCATGTAATCAAAGGATATATCAATGTAAGCTCAATTGGCTTTCAGGCGAAAATCATTAAATAAATAAATAAATATCACTTTTGTCACAAAACATTTTACAATCCCAGCGGAGCTGGCGAAACAGGTGACATTGTCATAGCATTACCTGGCATTACTTATGTTTGAAAAATAATTGATAACCTAATTTAGATCAATAAGTTTGTTTTATGTTTAATAAATCGAAAGCAGTTAAACGTTTTGTGATTGTGTCTTAACTTATGGACATTTTAATGGACATATTTACATTTCTTGTTAATAATTGGTTTCTGTTGTTAGATAATATTTTTTTTTTGGGTGACAAGTAAATGATTTTTAAGTTAAGTTTTGATTTTAGTTAGGAATAATTCAGTTGATGTGTTTGAGTCAAGTAGTTTAGCTTATTAACATTGAGGCCTTCAATGAAAAATAATCTTAAAGGTGTGTGTTTACACCAGAGGTAGACAACCAAAAGTTGTTGACTTTAGCCATTGACTATATAAACTAATGTGAATAGACTTTTCATAACATTGGCGTGTTTGAAACCAATTATATGGTGGCACGATGAGTACATGGAATTACAAGAGAGACTTTAACCCATTATTTAAAGTCTCATTCTGTTCATTCTGGCAAATTGAAATGCCAGAATTTTTTGGCATTTCAATTTGTCGTTCAAATTCCATCTATATGAATATTAAAATATTAAGCCATTTCTAGACTTTTCAGCACCCCTGTATCCTATCATAAACCTATCATAGAGTTTTGATATCGGGCTCTGTTGCTTACCTCTTCATTGTCAATTTCACTCTCATTGTTTGTGTCACTCTCAGTCTGTTTTTCATTTTGATTTTCATCTTCAGTCTCTGAAATATAGTATTTACTGTAGTGAGTCAACTGACATTTGTCAATAATTTGTAAACTTTATGCTGCAGTGGGATTGAATAAAGGGTGATTTAAGAGTTTTCTGTTGTAAATGATGTATCTGCTAGATTACCAATCTTATCACTGCATTTCGCATGTCCCATCATAATCCAGCATTACTGGGTTTATATTCTTTTAACTCCAGTTAAAAAATTGCACTTATCCTCAATGTCCAGCAAGTTAAACGAGAGGCTAATTTCATTTCAAAATATTATAAAAATAATAATGACCATTTTAGCTGCCATAGAGCTGCTTACACATTCCATAATTTGATTGAAATTATTTTATTCAAAGTTATAAAGGATGTTTTTCGTTTCTGGCGTTTCCATTTTATTCATGGATTGTTCCTTTCACTCTCCTTGCTATAACACTGGATAATCCGATTCCAGAATTAGGGTTTATATACTTATCTATTGAAAATTCAGCGCAAAAGTTATATTAAACTGAGTCTAACTTTGGAAAGTAGTGTCTCGTGTGTTATGTTAAATTCTAGAAAAGCTAGAGTCTTGCTTAGCGAATAACATCAGGTAACGAAAATACTTTTTAGAATAACAAACGAGATTTGTTACCGTTATCACATTCGTTGGTGGTATTGGGAAGTAGATTGAGCAAACTGCTGATGTAGTGATAGTGGGAAGGGTTGCGGCGGGCGGTGAAGAAGTAGAGGGTGGTGGGGGCGTGGTGATCTTCAGGGATGGACGCCACCGGATCACAGCCACATAGCTCCAGTAGCCGCTCACAGATCACATACATTATCTTGAACATCATCGTAAAAGAATAGGAAGTACAGTAGTTGCCAAAGTTAGAGAGACTGGATGCAGGTAGTCCCGGCCCGTCATAATCCTTTGTTGCAAAAACATCCCCTAATATAACGCGGCTGACAGGTTAGGCACCGGAATGCCGCACGGGTCTCGGGGAATTCTCAGAGGAGCATCCAGTTGTGACTTCTCTTAGTCAGAGGTTTATTCCTGTTTTAAATGGTTATAAAATATTGTAGAACTATGATTCAAATTTATTTTTAATCGTCTATTCAACACGAAGAAATAAGCTGTCAATTGTTATTGTACGTACATTGGTTCTATTATTGGGCCATTCATGCAGTGGTTAAAATTCTGAGAATTCCCCGAGACCCGGGCGGCCTTCCGGTGCCTAACCGGTCGGCCACGTTGTAATAGGGGATGTTTTGTCAACAAAGGATTAGGACTGGCCGGGACTACCTGCCTCCAGTCTCTCTAATTTTGGCAAATACAGTAACAATTACTATATCTATCTCCACAATACAGAGTAAAATACAATAAGTACCCTGATATGCCTATCACTTTAGCATGAGGAGTTTGGTCTAATACATAAAAGGTAGGATTTTTGTTTAATTTACTAACAAAATGTATTTATAGTTTATGTGTATAATTACAGTTTATATCATTGCAGTGTATCAATGCTTCTACCGCCCCTTACTAACTCCTGTCAGCAGTGAAAATCTCAGTATGTAAATCTTTTAAAACAAGTATACTGCAGTTTACACTACAGTATTTTCAGTAAAATATTGTTTGAAAATTATTATGATATGAGAGGAACAATAAAGTCTTTCTCAGGATAGTCTTTTGAATGAAGAAAATGTAGTCTAATGTTAACAGTTTTTACTTTAAATTTTCTATGTCCCAAAAATCAAATGAGAAATTTTTTACCCCTTTTCACCGAAGTCAACAAAGCCAACAAGCATTTTTTTTATTGAGTAGACTGCATAGCTACAAAAAAGACATCTGGATCGCTAACTGAGATGGCGGACTAGCGCTAAAAATTAACTAGCTTCCCCCACCACTAGTAGGGCAGTAGGGGTTACCGCCGCCGCCACACTGCGCCTTATGTCAACTGGCATCATTATTATTGTTTCTATTCTTTTATTTCAGCTGAAATCGTTATTATTGGTGGATCCACTGCATTCTTGTTTATTTCTCTTCTTTTACTTACCAAATTAACCCCTACTAGTGGTGGGAGTAACGGCTTTTTTTTGCACCATTATGTTAGCGATCCAGATGTCTTGTTTATATCTAAGGTAGACTGAAATTTATTTATTTTTTTTTTTTGTATTCCTAAAATTATTTTTTAGTTTATAGAGATTTTTAGTGAGAATAATTATATTGTTGATAAAGCTGTATACTATATTATTTGGCATAGATTAATCGGTTTGTTTTACTTGTAAGGGGGAAACCGTGGTAGGGGTCCGCGGTGTTCACCCTGGGAATGCGTCGGAATAGCTCTAAGGGTTCTAGTGAAGTTATTGTTCAAATTTAAAAAAAATATGATTAGCCCACATGCACTCAGTGTGATCTATCCTTTGGCATTTTGCCCATATGTTTGATAGGAGCACTCATCATCGTACACGGGCGAGAAAGGGGGAATATGTCCTAACCGAATGACCTATTATTGTCTGTCAGTGGCGCTGGTTCGCGCTACCTCCTACGTGGGTGTGGTGGAAGAACACTTAGCTAAGACAATACAGGCTACCAAAACAAAAATACCTCGCGCCTAATACAAAATCAAATAATTTATTCTAGCGCTAGTTCGCACCAGGTGTCGCAATAGTAGTAATATAAAAGTTACTACGCGCCTAAACAGAATTGAATTAATTGTTCTAGCGCTAGTTCGCACCAGGTGACGCAATCAAAAGTAATATAAAATTTACCACGCGCCTAAACAGAATTAAATTAAATGTTCTAGCGCTAGTTCGCACCAGGTGACGCAATAGAAGGTAATATAAAATTTACCACGCGCCTAAACAGAATTAAATTAATTATTCTAGCGCTATTTCGCACCAGGTGTCGCAATAGAAGGTAATATAAAATTACCACGCGCCTAATACAGAATGAAATTAATTGTTCTAGCGCTAGTTCGCACCAGGTGACGCACTAGAAGGCAATATAAAATTTACCTCACGCCTAATACAGGATTAAATTAATTAATTCTAGCGCTAGTTCGCACCAGGTGTCGCAATAGAAGGCAATATAAAATTACCCCGCGCCTAATACAGAATTAATTTATTCTAGCGCTAGTTCGCACCAGGTGACGCAATAGAAAACAATATAAAATTTTCCCGCGCCTAGAACGAAATTAATTTAGTCTCTCCCAGCGCTAGTCCGCACCGGGTATCGAAATATAGTTAGCTACGTAATATAAAACTACCAAATAAATACAAAAGCTGCTAAAAAGCTTGAACTAAAATAAAGACAATCACTACCGCGCTCGGCGACAACCTTACTTTAGATTGTCTGTAAAATATTTCGCTTATGTGGTAATTTAAAAATTCAACCTGCAATCAAAGGTCAATCTCTTAAAATACGTAGGGTAAACTACAATAAATTTGATTTGTCGGCCATATTCCTAGCCGACCCTAATTAAAATAATAAAAACTGAAAACTCAAAAGACTTAACTGTATTACGATTTTCCAGCTAAACTCCTAGCCGGCCCTACCAAAATAATAAACTAAAACTACACAATAGACTGTATTTAATTGACCTTTGGTTAATAACAATTTCTCTAAAATTAAATTTGCAGCTACGTAAAAGTGCTGGATTTAATAAATAGGCTACAATTTAGAACAAAAGTCAGAGGAAGTTTAATTAATATGATGCCTTAACATAAAATTGAATGCTAAAAATTCAGTAAGGCCCTATTCATTAATAAAAATGATCAAGCAATACCAATACCCTACAATGTACGTACCGTATGCTACACTTCAAGTGTGCCCTACCTTGCTGGCTTCGAGCCAGGAGGTTGATGTGGTCAGCTATCCGCTCGACCAACGAATGACTCCACGTTAAAGTGAAGTGCAGGGTATCCTCCGGTCGTCTTCCTACCCTGTTGAGAGGAGAGTAGTGGCCAGCTCCGCGCTCGACCAACGAATGCCGGAGCGACGGCCCCGTGAGAAGACTGAGGAGCGGCGACGGTGCTGCTATGCGCGCGCAGCGTGGCCGTCAGACGAACTACTGACTACCGCTCAGCTGTTTCGTCGTCAGCTGTTTGCCGCCAACCAGTTTAAAACCTCCGCTCCCGCCGTTCATTCTTTTAAATTTAAATCATAAATTCACGATCGGGGTAATATTGGTATATTTAATTTTAATTTTATTGGTAAAATAATAAAAATTACCCCCTCTTAAAATTTGGCCGTTACACCCTCCTCTGACTTTCAGATGAAAAAAAAATTGTGAAAAAAAAATTCTCTCACTTTCACATTGCACACGAGTGGCTCTAACTTCTATGCGTAAATTGCGGCTTCAGAAAATTTTCCCGATAGTATGTACCGTCCTCACGCCAACGGCGTACTCTAAAATATTTTCTAATCCTCTTCGGTCTCTTTCTAACTTGGTAATCTAGCGGCTCCAAACTTGAGATGCTAACGGGGTAAACCTTCTCTACCCTGCCATCAATCACCTCACTGGATATGTATCTCATGTCCTCAGTCGGGGTCAGTGCTTCGACCTTGACCTCAGAAAACTCATCTTGGTCAGCGGGACACTTATCACACAGTGCCACTTTGAATTCCATTAAACCAAGCCTTTCAATCGTATCCATTCCAATTACGATATCACTCGTCAGAGAATTTAAACGAACGGCTCTCAAAGTTTCGACTCTCCTATCTATTTGCGCTGGGAACTCGTACGCTTCACTCGACGTGGACTGGGTACCGTCCGCCGACTGAGTCACGGTTTCTATAGCCTCCGGTGCGACTCCATTTTCATTTAGGTGTCGAGCAACTGTAGAACTTACGAAGGTCACAGCTGCACCACTGTCTAGTAAAGCTAAAAATTCTTTATTGAACGCTTTGACTTGAACATGTGGGCGATTATCAGACATACACGCGTTGTTTGAACCTTTATCAGAAAATGATTTTACCCAGTCCAACCATTTCTTCCATTCCAGGGAGGTTGTTTTATTTGACATGGTTTCCGGAGACTCCCTATTCGCTGAGCCTCTGATTAGTTTTCCTGATTTCCTACAGTCGCACTGTTTTGTACGGATTCCCTCCTTTTTACAATTGAGACATTTGAGTTTGTTGGGCAGGCGACAACGCCAATACACATGGCCAACCTTATCACAGTTCCAACAAGTTGGAGGGGGACGAGTATCCTTCCCTTTAACTGATGCTTGATTCATCTGACGCGCGATGGAAGTTTTCTCCAATTCACCACGAGGTTCCTTATAATCGCCTCTATCGTCTTTGGGGATAGAGTGCTTTTCTTTTAAAATCACAGCTCCACAGTTACCAAAGGGTTTATCCTGTTTTTTCCTTTGGTGGTAAGCCGTTTCCGGCATGATAGCCAGTGAAGGAGGGGGCGGGGGTCGATACATCGCTTTTTCGCGCATGTACATCTCGACATGCTCCGCTTGCCTAATCATTTCCTCTAAGGAAAATACTTCACCACGCCTCATCGTCAGTTTATAATCAGGGCGCATGTTGTTATAAATCATGTCCAGCTTCTGCTGAAGGGACATCCCACCCTTACGGCGCATAAGCGTATTGAGGGCTACTACGAAATCTCTAAAAGTTTCTTTCTCCCCTTGTGTCCTACGCCTAATTTCGTCGTCCATATGTCTCTGGTACCCCTGTGGCAAAAATTGGAGTTCAAAGCTTCTTCTAAAGGATTCAAAAGATGTCCAGGAATCTTTAGTATTCCTATACCACAATAAAGCCGTGCTAGTCAATAATTCGGGAAGCGCCTTGAGAATTTCGGTACCTGTGATACCGTACGCCTCCATCAACTCACCAATGCGTTCGAGAAAGGATATCGGGTCTCCACGGCCGTCAAACCTGAGATTCCATTTTCTCACTACCGTACAGAGGGTTGAAGTGCTATTTTCATTCATAAACCCCTGACCTTGGCCTAAAGAAAAATCTAAATTTGGCCTGTCCTGTGTGGCGGGTAAAGCACTCATCCTAGGCAACGCACTGTACGTCACTTCGCTGGGGTGCCGTGGGAAGGATTCTATCGGCGGCCTAGAGGGGAATCCCGAACTCTCGAGACCTTTATCTCCCTTATCTCGCGTCGCCAGCCGCGAGATAAATTCGCACAAGTCCTCGAATTTAATTCCCGGAGGTAAACCTAATAAGTCTTTGATTCGGTTTATTTCACCGCTACTTTCCACCGCGGTGACACTTATCGGGCGAGATGGTAGCGTCGGTTCGCTCGCGGGTACGTAAAATAATGTTCCTCCGACCGCGCCCTCAGATTGGTCAAAACTCGGATTAACCGATTTCTCTTGCGCATGTTTTTCCTTCCAAAATTTTGCAAAACGCTTTCGTAATTCGTCAACGTTCCCGCCAGTGTCCAGTCCGAAACGGTCCATCTCCGTGATTAGCTCTTCCTTATGTAACGTCCGGATCCAGCTAGTTCGCGGATCATCAGTTGGGGATTTGTACGAAGTACTGGCGCTGGTCATGGTCACGCTCAAAGAGGACGGCGCGCTAGTCTTCGGAATCGCTCCCGTAGGGCCACTTACCGCAGCCGTCGTTACCGGGGTCGACGTGGTCACAATAGTCGCCTCAGTACAAGTTACCTCATCACCCTTTTGTTTAGTTTTGGAGGCATCCTTGCTTTTCGGCGAATGAACCACATATAAATTACCACTTGCCGATACGAGCCATCGCCAATGCTTAAATGGCGAAATTACAAACGAAGGGATCAGGCTGAATTCTTCAAACATTTTTGCGAATAAGCTAAGTGGTAATTACCTATTTGAAATTAGGCCTAAATAATATTTTTTTTTCGGGCGCCAGCCAATAAATGGCAATAAATCAATGAAAATTAAATCAAATAATGAACACTCGCTTTCAATGTCCCTGTTCGCGAGCGCCAATTTGTAAGGGGGAAACCGTGGTAGGGGTCCGCGGTGTTCACCCTGGGAATGCGTCGGAATAGCTCTAAGGGTTCTAGTGAAGTTATTGTTCAAATTTAAAAAAAATATGATTAGCCCACATGCACTCAGTGTGATCTATCCTTTGGCATTTTGCCCATATGTTTGATAGGAGCACTCATCATCGTACACGGGCGAGAAAGGGGGAATATGTCCTAACCGAATGACCTATTATTGTCTGTCAGTGGCGCTGGTTCGCGCTACCTCCTACGTGGGTGTGGTGGAAGAACACTTAGCTAAGACAATACAGGCTACCAAAACAAAAATACCTCGCGCCTAATACAAAATCAAATAATTTATTCTAGCGCTAGTTCGCACCAGGTGTCGCAATAGTAGTAATATAAAAGTTACTACGCGCCTAAACAGAATTGAATTAATTGTTCTAGCGCTAGTTCGCACCAGGTGACGCAATCAAAAGTAATATAAAATTTACCACGCGCCTAAACAGAATTAAATTAAATGTTCTAGCGCTAGTTCGCACCAGGTGACGCAATAGAAGGTAATATAAAATTTACCACGCGCCTAAACAGAATTAAATTAATTATTCTAGCGCTATTTCGCACCAGGTGTCGCAATAGAAGGTAATATAAAATTACCACGCGCCTAATACAGAATGAAATTAATTGTTCTAGCGCTAGTTCGCACCAGGTGACGCACTAGAAGGCAATATAAAATTTACCTCACGCCTAATACAGGATTAAATTAATTAATTCTAGCGCTAGTTCGCACCAGGTGTCGCAATAGAAGGCAATATAAAATTACCCCGCGCCTAATACAGAATTAATTTATTCTAGCGCTAGTTCGCACCAGGTGACGCAATAGAAAACAATATAAAATTTTCCCGCGCCTAGAACGAAATTAATTTAGTCTCTCCCAGCGCTAGTCCGCACCGGGTATCGAAATATAGTTAGCTACGTAATATAAAACTACCAAATAAATACAAAAGCTGCTAAAAAGCTTGAACTAAAATAAAGACAATCACTACCGCGCTCGGCGACAACCTTACTTTAGATTGTCTGTAAAATATTTCGCTTATGTGGTAATTTAAAAATTCAACCTGCAATCAAAGGTCAATCTCTTAAAATACGTAGGGTAAACTACAATAAATTTGATTTGTCGGCCATATTCCTAGCCGACCCTAATTAAAATAATAAAAACTGAAAACTCAAAAGACTTAACTGTATTACGATTTTCCAGCTAAACTCCTAGCCGGCCCTACCAAAATAATAAACTAAAACTACACAATAGACTGTATTTAATTGACCTTTGGTTAATAACAATTTCTCTAAAATTAAATTTGCAGCTACGTAAAAGTGCTGGATTTAATAAATAGGCTACAATTTAGAACAAAAGTCAGAGGAAGTTTAATTAATATGATGCCTTAACATAAAATTGAATGCTAAAAATTCAGTAAGGCCCTATTCATTAATAAAAATGATCAAGCAATACCAATACCCTACAATGTACGTACCGTATGCTACACTTCAAGTGTGCCCTACCTTGCTGGCTTCGAGCCAGGAGGTTGATGTGGTCAGCTATCCGCTCGACCAACGAATGACTCCACGTTAAAGTGAAGTGCAGGGTATCCTCCGGTCGTCTTCCTACCCTGTTGAGAGGAGAGTAGTGGCCAGCTCCGCGCTCGACCAACGAATGCCGGAGCGACGGCCCCGTGAGAAGACTGAGGAGCGGCGACGGTGCTGCTATGCGCGCGCAGCGTGGCCGTCAGACGAACTACTGACTACCGCTCAGCTGTTTCGTCGTCAGCTGTTTGCCGCCAACCAGTTTAAAACCTCCGCTCCCGCCGTTCATTCTTTTAAATTTAAATCATAAATTCACGATCGGGGTAATATTGGTATATTTAATTTTAATTTTATTGGTAAAATAATAAAAATTACCCCCTCTTAAAATTTGGCCGTTACATACTTATGAAAAATAAATATTTTACAGTATATTTTTAACATGATTATTTTCAGTAAAATAAAATAACTGTTTTCTCATTGAAAAATTTGTTTTAACAGTCAAACAGTACCAAAATTTATTATTTTGCATTGGGAAAGAAACTTAGAAAACTAACTAACCATTTTTTTTTTTAAATAAATAATGTCTAGACTAACCTTAGGAATATGCTGTATACATCTTGCTTCGTAACCATGTAGCATAATTTTTTGAGTTAATATGTAGTTTGGAAGTGTTATTTCTGGCACTCTTGGTTGTTTTAAAAGTAACCTGAAATGTTTTTCTTCTTGAGTAAATTAATTAAACATACATTACGTAATGTTTATCAAACTACACATTAATTATCACTATTATAAGCAAACATCAATGGAAATATTGCTCTGGAAAAAATTGTGTTGGCGTGCCGCCATGTTCGTTAGATTTATTATCCATAAGGGACATTTTAAACTTTTATCTGCCTCATGTTATATAACTCCTTAATTTTTTGACCAATTGGTTCAAATCTCAAATCTCAATTAAATTTACCATAATTTTTACGAGATTTATTCATTGTAACAATTTTACAAAAGCCAGTAAACATTTTTGTTAATAGTAAAACATTTAATTTGGACTCCCTATTTACTTTTTGAAAAATATTACCCTCAAAACCATTTCGGACTCACTGAACCATTTATTTAGAGCCATAAACCATAATTTTCTGATTAATAAAAAGAGTTATTGCCTGTACAGTTTAAAACTGTTCTTATGGGGAATATATCAATTGTCTCCAAGGCCAACCAAAATAAATCAAATAAAATTTAAAAACTATTTTCAAGCATTATTTTTTTATTGTTACAGTATGATTTCATGGATACTATACAAATAAGTATTTCCTTAGTGTTATTACTTTTATCAACAATACATTCAAATCTAAAAACCACATTCAGTTAATTATTTTAGCTCAATATGCTATCCCTAAATTTATAATTCAATATAAATCAAATTTTAAATTTTCAAAATGCTTTTTGCCTTATTTCTTTTAATTTAAAAATGGACTGATGTGGTAAAGTAGTTAAAAACATGTTTTCAACTTATTTTGTAATTATCCTTCTATACATGTCGAATAAGATTAATGTTAGAACTTTTAGCCGTAAACATTAAAAAATAATTATTTTAAATTTCTATTTTTGTAAATAATCCAACAATAAGTTTAGGAATGTAAGTAAGGCAATTTAAATATTTCAAAGAATAAGTAAATAAATGGAAATGCAAGTAAAGGAAATGGGATGCAGTAAGGAAATGGTCCATGTCCATTTCTTTACTTATTCTTTTAATATTTAGTTTGCCTTACTTATATTCCTAAACTTCTCTCTACATGTTAAATATTGGAATGGAAGCATGATTGTATTATCCTAATAAGCATATACGCTACTGGTGATCGTGAGGTTGTGAGCAACTCAAAATAAGTTCACTACTAATCGAGTAATATCTGTAAAGTAAGCAACAACTTTCAACTTCGCCTAAGTATCAACTTTAAAATATTGTTTTGATTTGTAAGGGTGAAAAATTAATACGTAATGAATTGAAAGAACGTCAATAACATTTAACACATGGGCTGCGGCAGGTCAATTTAAGGTGTAACCCAGGAGCTGAAAACGTTTATTACATAAACTCTTTCTTTCCAAGGTCAAAAGTCATAAGTATGAGTCACTAGATTCATCACTCATATTGAATATTTTCAGATGTCGAAATTTATCGGTCACCAGTATGGATCGGTTTGCATATGAAAATACCATAGGTCGCTGCGCATTGCGGTTTCGGGGATTTAGAATTGCAGGGATTCTAAATCTCCAAATTATTATTTATTATATTTTTTAAGAGGTTGCAGGCCTCTTGCCTTACTTTGCCCTGTCCACATAGACTATTGATCTGTGCGTGGATCGTATTAGACAAAGTAAGGGGGTGAGCCGCTACAGTACAGGTACTGATAAAAGCTTCCTTGCAGAATGCGGATTCGAACCTACAAAATTGCAGCCATGGTCAAAAAGTCTGTAACGCTAACTACTACGTCACCGACTCACCCAAACCATTGACTAAACAACTATGATTGTTTATATAAGCCATTGACATTATTCGTAAACTATTAACACCATTTACAACCTTCAAATTATTTTTCTAGGTCATAATTAGTCAGTGGGCTTCAAAATATCAGGACATACATAAGCATGGGTTTTTCAGGACAGTTAGAAAAGATAAAGTTATTTTTATAGCTGGAAAGTGGACTCCCACCCATGGGTACTGATACTGTATTCATTATTGAGTAGGTTCCGCTCTAGAATGGGGACGCTTGGTGTCTACCGGAATGTTAGCCGCAGTGAATGGGTTAAAGAAACATTCATTTGTTGTTTCAACTCAAAATGTATTCCCGAAATGGAAGTGACTAAATGTTTTAAGTACAGTAAACTCTCGCCAACTCGAGCCCCAATAACAATGAATCCTCAGTTTATCAAATTATGTTCAATCCCTTTGGAAAAACCTGCCTTAGTAGAAAGATGAACACATCTCCCAACTAATTTTACAGTTATATTTTACCTCTAAGTCAAAGAGATCCAAAATTTACCTCTATAACTCTAAATTCAATGGAAAATCAAATTCTAATTTGCACTTTACTTCTGTATCTCAATTTTTTTCTACTGATCTCTGTTTAAGTCAAACAATCGACTACAGGTTTCAATGAATTGGTGACACAACCGTAACAGGTTTTGTCTGCCGTTATAATACTGTTCTATTGTTAAACAAATTATTGCGGACATTTTCCATCACTGATTAGTAAAACAAATTAAGGACATTTTAGGATATGGAATCTGATGCCGTCTTCAGGTGGAAGAAGTACCTAGAACATAAGTTAGTAAAAACACATTAGGCGAACCTGGAGAAGTCCATAGCCATACCTAAAAACAGAAAGGCACTCACAAAAATTAATTATAACACAAAAAATGAACAAAGCTTGAACAGAAAACTGTGAAAGCAGTAAAAATCAAAGCACAAGAAATGAAATTGAAAAAATACACTGCACCAATCAGGAGACAGCCCACGGAAGAAAACCACACATCAGCAATGTCGGGCACGTAATGATTGTTGCAGTGTATGTTTTCAATTTCATTTTTTGTGCTTTGTTTTTTATGGCTTTTGCAGTTTTCTGTTTAAGCTTTGTGCATTTTTTTGTGTTATATTTAATTTTTGTGGCTGATTTTCTGTATTCAGGTTTGGCTATGAACTTCTCCAGGTTTTCCTGGTGTGTTTTTACTAACTTTGTTGTGTTCTAGGTATTTCTTCCACCTGAAGATGGGATCAGATTCCCGATCTCGAAATGTCCTGAATTTGTTTTACTAATCAGTGATTAAAGATGTCTGCAATAATTTACTAAATCATAACATGAACTTACCATCACCAGCAATGAACTTTAAACAAAGAATATTGTAGTGTACGTTATTTCTGTAAGTAAAATTTAACTAAAATTATCACTTAATTCAAACAATTCCTAAGTCGAACTACGTATAACTCAAAGTAAAATCGCAGTACTATGAATTTCCAGCTAGCAAGAGTAGAGAGTGTTATGTTTTTTAAGAAAACTGGATTTTAACTCTACGTATTTGATTTTTTACCTATCCAGCAATAATGTAAATCCAATAATATGAGTGAAGCTTAACATTTTAAGTGTGTTATTAAGGTTGTAGAATCACTATAATTGTGATACACTATAACAAGCACATGCTCAAACTAAGATTGCAATTCATTAACAATGTTTTCAACCTTCCATTGGGCGCTACGCAGAGGTTGTCTCCGCACTTGCAACAAATTAGGTGAAAAATTTAGAAAATTTCTGTTCTGCAGCCTGTTCTTCAAATTGTGTTTCATATCATTTTAGAGAAACTGCATGATGCCTGGTTTTACTCTGTTACAGTTAAGGTATTTATCCAGGGGTAGATTTTTTCCAGTGTGCGGAGGTAGTTTCCGCCTTTCGCCCAATCATGAGGCTCTCACTGCAGAGTTGTTTTCCATTTGTGCACAATCTTGGTACACAAAATAATTGATTCAGTTTAAATTTTAATACCAAAATTGTTTATTTAGTTTGTGTGGCGTATTTATTTTATAATTGCTACTATAGAATGCCTTTCTACCCTCAAACATATGGTCTTTTTTTTCAAATAACTGCTGTAAATTATAGATTTTATGGTAAATTATGAGGAAAAACGATAATGGAAATTTTTTTTGTTGTGTGTAAAAAAAGAGTTGTAAAACTTAACTTTGTGAACAAGTACATTATATAAATAGTACAGTACGTAAGTAAATAAATTAATTAAACAATTATTTTACGCTACAAATTATTCTAATTAACATTTTACAATGATTATTACTCTGTGTATTTCATTTAGAATTGACATATTTTTGATTATTTTTTTTCACAATCACTTATTTATTATTTGCATTAATTGCATATTATCATTATATGTAAATATCACCTACATAGAATATTATAGCCTTCTGTATGATTTTATATGTGCAAAAATACATGAAATGTAATTATTCAATTTTGAAACATGTTTATATAGATATCTTTTTCAAGAAAATAACTTTTTTGTGTAGGCAACGTCCGCTTGCGCCCAATGGAGGGTTGTTACTGGTATTCAGAAACTAATCTAATTAAAGCATGCTTACTTTTTACCATAAACTAAGTTGAAAACCTAATATACCGTTCGAAGGCTTGAACACAAAATATCTGCCCTCGAGACTGAACTGACTTGGGTCTTTTTAACCGGACAAACTTTATGGCATCATTCGCACGGAACCTCATACTATAAACCAGATAACAAGAAATCAGTACACCAGTTCTACCAAGCCCTGCAATCAGAAAAGTGAAATAAAGTCTGTGAGACCTGTAAATTTTAAACAATTCATTAATACTTCAATATGTAAAATGCAATAGAATGCTTCTACTAACAAGTCTTATATAATAAATACCGTATAAAAAATCAATATCTAACAAACACAAAGGAATACAAGAATCTCAATTTATTCAGAATACAGTATTACTTAATTTAAAAATATGCCTAAAAACTCTTACTGAGTAATTACCAAATCAAATTTAAAGTAGGGTACATTAGAAAAAAATATTTTATCAGTACGGTATTGTAAAAAAGGGAGAAATTTGATTACTCCCTAATAAACCTTAAATAATGTCATCCCTCTGGTCAAGGTTTGGGACCACAATAAAACGCCACAAACTGGACTCATTGTGGACCTGGCACTGTCAAGCAGGCTCGGATTATCCGCTAGGCCATGGCCTAGGGCGTCAGCCAGGGACTGGACGTCAAATGGGCCTTTTTTATACCAAGTTTCAGTCAAAAATTATTGAACCGCAAATATAATTTAATTCTGTTTTTTCACAATTCTTTTAATAAATTCTTTAATAACAAGAGTAAATAGAATATTCGGTAAATAAGAGAAAGAAGAAAGATATTTTTAGTCAAACTAGGTGACCCCCTAAGATGCCGGGACCCGAGGGGCTCCTTCACGGTGGGGCGCCCCTGGTATGCCATAAAGTGTGTCCCTGTTTAGCGGTCAAGAGCATCACCCCCGACTGGCGCTTAACGTTGCCCTCTAATCGACTTTAAATAGAACCCTTAATCAGAGTAAATTAACGCCCCCGACCGATGGTAAACATAGCCTCTGACCACCCGTAAAGAGCGCCCCTGGTTGACTGTAAAAAGCGCCCCCAATACGTGTAAATAGCGCTTGTGATCAGCGGTAAAAAGCGCCCCTGACCAGCAGTAAACATTCCTCTAACTGACGGTAAAGAGCGCCCCTTTGTCTTGACCTTTGCCTGTAAGGTTTGCCTTGACCTTGTTCCTTTGCCCTGGATTTAAATTTATTTCTGTATTACAATTATATAATATTTCTTTTCACATCTAAAATTTATATGGTGGTCAAATAGTACATTAAAAGATGCAAAAGGATTACGTCCACGGATTAAAGTGAAGAAAATGCTGATCATCACATTTGTTGAATAGTTCTGTGGTTTTATACAACAGCCAAAGTAATTAGAATTAAAATAAGCCCATCAATCGGCTTGTTTTCTTTTGTGGGGAGGGGGGGGGGGCGTAATTGTGACCTTGGCCTAGGGTGTCAAAAAGTGTTAATCCAGGCCTGCTGTCAAGTTTGGTAAAAGTCGAGTTTCTTAAAACAGATATTACTCCCAATGTTACTTGAGCAGACCTTAATATCAATTGTCAATAGCGATAGGACTGCTGCAATGCGGTGCGGTCACTGTCGCTAACAATGAAACTGAATTAAATGACCAAAAATACCGATTCACCATTTGAAATGTCTTGTAACAACGGCACTGCTCATAATGCAGAAAGGCCGCTTTAGCAGCCTCAGAATCACGTTCAAGCAGGCCCGTGCTGGCCCACCGGGACACCGGGACGTATCCCGGTGCGCCCTCCGTGTAGAGAATTTTTGGCGCCCTCCAGTTCCGAAACTGATTCATTTTACTCTGAATACCAACAACAAAAAGTAAAAATTTTTCAAAGATAACTCATATAACAGCTTTAAACGTCGTCTTATGTAAACAAAACAATAATTTATACTAATATGATTTAATCCGGATTGTTCTTAGACTAGGATAATCGGCAATAATACCGAGCGGAAGACTGAATTTTACTACTAAATGGAACTCGTGGTCCACACGGTAGCGCGCGGGGCGCCCTTGGCCAGTGATGAGGGCAGAATAGGGGGTGGGGTTGAAACGAGAGTCTGCCATTGTCGTATTCATTTCGTATGCCTATTGGTATTTGTCACTATAATCAGTGTCAATAACCTTATGCAGTATGCCTATTTGTGTAATGTGTGGTGAATTATTCTGTGATTTATTGTCCTTCTCGTTCAAGTGTCTAATTCTTTACAATAAAGGTAGCGTAAGTGTCGTGGTTTTTCTGTTGTTTTTGTGGAAGCTGGAACAACGAGGTTAACCTATATAGAGTGCTACAAAAAGATAAGGAAATTTGCCTCCTCCGATTTTCTTCATGTTACCCCTATTCCCGCTGTTTTTTTTTTTAGTTAACAGTCCGTTGTTTACAGTTTACCATCTGGTATCTGCCACTTTACACGCATAAATGTTCGTCGTTTCTATGGTGACTATAACCTCAAATAAACTCAATAACCTGCTCAAAGACCATCAACTCAAGTTGGCTTTAAAACAACAAATGATCAGATATGTTTTAAACGTATACTTTGTATTTTTAGAGAATTACCTTTGGAAATAAGCTATTACCGTCGTTTTTATGGTCGTTTATACAGTTTACGGGACACCTCTGCGATTATATAATTTTTTATATGAAATTGTAGCTTTTTATGTGTACTTTCTGGATATGTAGTGATTACTAGTCGGAAACCAATTTAAAACTGCACAAATAACGATTTACTAAAAAATTTAACATGGGCTTATATGGGAAATAGAATTTTCAATTTTTAGTCATTGTGAACATGATACCTAGTGCAAAAATCGTCTGATCATCATGAAATTTGGTACAGGCATGTAAAGTTAGATTCTCTTGGATGAGTTAGTTAACCAGTAAGATCGGCAGGGAAACAATTGTCTGATCATCATGAAATTTGGTACGCTTAAGTAAATTTTGCCATTGGAAATTCGCTAAATACGCAGGTCTGCTGCGACGGGCGTATTTAGGCTTGTTGTGGCCAACTAGAATAGTTAAAACTGGTTACCAAGGAAACGAGAGTTAAGTGTTAAATGGTTATACCAAGGAAACAGCAGGAATTGGGGGTAAAATGGCGCAAATGAACAGTGGTAAAAATATTAACATGTTTATTACGAGGACACTATCTTGGGAGAATCGCTTTCGCCATAAGGTTAATTTTAAAATGATAGTGGTTGAAGTTTACCGGCGGCTACTGTTCTTACTCTTCCAAAACTTGTTCTGAACAATTAATACAACTGAATTTATACGATTCAAAATTTAAAATAACATTATTTTACAGCGGTATTTTTTTCTTAAATTCCATCACGATTTATGTTTTTAGTGCAAACTGAATTGTTGTCAATCATTTGTGTTTAGGTGTTAACAAATTAACGAGAAAATACTAGATTACCTTGAAAACAAGAAATGTTAGATGCGTTTGGCTATAATTGTGTTCTTACAGCAAGGCTATTTATTATTCAGTGCAAGACTGTGGACACCCGGTATTTTGGCATGTTTCAATAAATTTAAAATCCAATAATTAAATAATTAATCCAGTAATTAAAACCCAATAACTATTGTTATTCATGACGATGCTATGCATGTAATGTATATAATGAAAATATCAATAAAGGATTTGATTTGATTTGATTTGATTTGTTTAAGGGATCTAGAAAGACGGTAACATTTTTACTTTTCATTGTTATTTGAAGGCTTAATCACTGCAATGAAAGAGACTGCCAAGCAACTAATATTAAACAGTGAATAACTATGAACGAAGATCGAACCCGTCGCCGAATCTGCGGCAAGGTGACTGGCACGCGGTAGGCCGACCACTAGAGTAAGTAGATTGCCGCGTCACCGGTCCCCATAGTCACCGCAAGCGCCGAGCGCCCAGCAATGGTGAAGAAAACTGTGATCGGTAACTGTGATTTTGAGGTCTGATGACTCCATCGATAATAAATTTTTTCCTGAAGCATAAATGCCTAAAAAGAGTAAATATTATTTGTACTAGGCCTATATAAAGTGAATTTAAAGCTATCCAATCGTTTGAGATGTGTATTTAGGGGTTAACATTTCATAATATATTCATTATATTCAATACTCTAAGACCCTAGGTAATTCTCCTTGTGATAACATTGGGTAGGGGAGGGTTGTCGGTGGTGGGGGGGGGGGGTGGGGGTTACACACTGGCGCCCTCTGGCCATGGCCGTCCACCGCCCTAAGAAGGGAGCCAGCACGGGCCTGCGTTCAAGTACTGAGAGTTACATGTAATATCAATGATAAAGTTGCAATAAAACTCTGCAAGTTTCAATTAGTAAGTCACATGGTGTATGGCCGAGTTCGGTACAGTAGATCCCCTAAAATCCGGACACCTCAGGACTGGACTGCTAGCCGGTTTTTGTCTGAATTAAGAGGTGATTTATTAAACAAGTTACAGTTACAAGGGACTTTATTAAATGTATGTTCCAAAAATGAACTATTAGGTGTATTTAACAATGAAGTATAGCAAGACACTTAATTAATGTTTTGCTTTCGACTTTACACCTTGAAGGCATAATTTACTCACTCAGACGTTAGTAGGGCCGAAATTCGATTGGACAACTGACAAGAGGTCGCTAGTGATGAATTTGTGTTAAATGAACGATTACCGAGCAAATGTTTTATCCGCTATCAACATAGGTCCTAACATAGAAATGAGACTGCAATAGTGATGGAATCCGTCCGCTGACCCATATCGTCTGTCGTCATATTTATAACGTCCGTGTAAATATGACGATCGAGCCGCAAAAATGACACTAATAAAGATTGTGCTAAAAAACTGCACAAGAGAAAATGTCTGAAACTGAATTGTCAGTAAATTAGCAATTGAAATAAAATATTTTAGTGATTGTGCATGGAAACCAGTTAACCGTGTCTATTTTCACCGTGGGAAATTTCCCCAGCCGAATGTTTTATTTCCGGAGGGCCTCGGCCAGATTATCCGGTGGCTGAACCATGGGAGGCCGGACATTAGAGCTTCTACTGTAGAGGTGACTACGGAGGTGTCGAGCTACCAAGAGTCAAGTTCTTGCTGTTTTACTGCAAGCCATATCTACCAAATAATATTTATAATTCAAGCACACATTAGGAACCAGAAGCATTAGTAATTTTTTATTCTAAGCACCAGGAAAAGTTTAGCCCAGTTTAGTAATACAATTGTATATCTTTTTAACTTACATATTTTAATTATTTATTTGTTGTTGCTCATAAATATTTTATTGGTTAGTTTTGTTATGCAAAAACACCACTGCATATGTGTAAGAGCACTGCAACTTAATTAAAAATATATTTTCCACAATGTATATCAACAAATATTATTTTTAATAAAAGTGATATCATAGATGAAATTCATCTATGGTGAAATGGTGAAATACAGTACTGTTTTACAACTAATACCTATATTCAGCTATTTGGCCAACGATTGGTAATGGTGATTGGTAATGGTAAAGGTAGTGGTAAAGACAAGTGGTACCTGCATGGCAGTGGATGGCCACCTTCCCCTCGGACAGAGTATGACTCATGGTCTTCACCATATCCAGTAGCCGAGATACCTTCACTTCCCCATAGTCAGGCCAAGCATAGTTGTAGTAGTAGACTGGAAAATCAAAGCGTCAGCTTCAAATTAAATTCAAATGTTAATCCTTTGCAGATATCATAGAGAACAGAGAAGAAATTACCCGAGACAATTACAGGCTGGTCGCCTACTTTTAATCACTTCTGCTAATTGGGTACTATGAATTTTACATGATTGTAAACTTGTCTGATTTAATCGATCTTTATAGTAACTAAGAAAAGAATTAGTTAAAATAATTTAATAGGTTTATTACCGTAACCAATGTAATAGGTAAAAAAAAGACCTAGATAAAAGACCTAGATAAAAAGTAAAAACCATTTCCAATGACGTGATTATTTTATTTTAATTCCTAAATTAAAATACTGTGATAAATTTTATCATGCAAATTTGCATAGAGCAGCTGATTATCCAATAATTTTAACTGAATAGTAGTGCAAATTCATTCGTCAAGTTACATGGCGAGGGTTATAGTAATGGATAACTAACATTAATATTCTTTGGACAAATTGAGAGAAACAGCAATCTGTGAACCCCCCCCCCAACCATGTGTTTTGTAGTGTTTCACTAAAGTATATATAGGACTCAGTGACCATGTGTTTCCGTGGATTTTTATGGATAAGGGTGGTAAGTCTTAGTGTCCAATTGTTCCTCTTAATGTTTTACGTGTTCTAAGGTAAAAGGAGAGTGCAGCTATATAGTGTTTTTAGATTTTGGTATTTCAATTTGTTAATTTGTTTCATTGAAAGAATGTCTCCTAAACTGACTGTTCCTATATATTTTTTTTAATTGATTGTATGAGACGGGATGTTTACTTCAGTTGCTAAAAAACCAGAGGTCTCATTACGGTAACGCATATGTTTCTGTGAGCGTTATGTCAAGGACATGTTTCAGTAAATGTGCTAAAGAGAACCGTTTTCTAATTTTCTTTCGCTGATTTTCTGAATCCATACAAATTATGTAGTCTAGTTTTGTACTCACTGCCGTGGTCCATGAAGGTGGTAGGCTCGTATGTGAAGCCACTCGGCTCCAGAGGGCAGCCACAACTACCATGCTCTCCGGGCTCCTGCAGGTTTATCAGGGACTTCACTCCTAGACTGGCCGATGTCACATGTTCAGTTCCTCCATCGTGATACAGTAGTCAGAGTACACTTAGCTACTAAACCACTTATGCTTGCAATGATTTCCCTTGGTTATAAATTACTCAATCAAAAAGAGTTTCAACAGCCAGACTTTGTTTGTGGTTTTTTAGAGATTGATAGGCACCCTTTACCTAAGATCGAAGAACTATTTTCTTGTTTGCAAAATGGAGAAAGGTTTTCAAAAATAGATCTGTCACAAGTGTACCAACAATTAAGGTTAGATGAAGAGAGTCAAAAGTATTGTACAATTAGTACACATAAATGTTTGTTTAAGTACAATAGATTATGCTACGGCATATCCTCTGCTCCAGGTATTTTCCAACAAACAATGGAGCAAACTTTGCAGGAAATACCTGGTGTGGTAGTATTTCTAGATGATATTCTGGTAACGGACAAGATGACATTAAAACTAGTTTGTAAAAGATTGCAAGACAGTGGTTTCACAGTCAGTAAAATCAAGTGTAAATTATTTTGTGACAATATTGAGTACTTAGGATTTGTAATAAGCAAACATGGGTTAGAAACTTCACAAAACAAAGTCATGGCGATCTTGAATGCCAAAAGAACCAAAAGATGTTACTCAGTTGAAAGCCTTTTTAGGCTTAGTGAACTATTATGCTTGTTTCATACCTAGAATCTCCTTTGCCTTTGGTAAGGGCAAAAAGAATAAAATTGTGCAATATTGCAAGAGTATTGAAGAAATCTAGGTTACAGGGCAGGAAGATGATATTTTCTACTGTTTTAAAAGTTTAAAGTTATAGATTTACAATCACATTACTAAGTCTTTAGCTATAAAGCCATGTATCCATGCTAGGGCTACCAATGAATTGCCACAAATTAAAATTAAATGTAAACAATTTTTTGGATGAGGGGTGTTTTGTTTGTGTACAAGTTCACTTTGTAAATATTATTGGTAATGTTTGTCCTGTGTAATAACATAGTGTTTTTGGCATCATAAAAATTTGAGGTGCATGATTTTTTTTGAAATAGTACAACAAAACCCAGATTTTTAGAATCACTATAAAGAGTACATGCAAATTTTCGTACTAACCACCATTTAGTTATCAAGTTTGTGTAGTTATGAAATTGGCTAGTTATTCTTTTTTAAAACAGCATACCTTTGGAACTGCTTGATTACATTTCGCTTGTTGATGATTTCGGTACACGGGCGTGCCATGGCTAGGATGTCATCGGTGATCCTTAAACAAGTAATTCTCATGTCATTTATTTGTAATAAACATTTGTATCACCTTAATAGAAGCATTGACTAAAGCATTTGGTTGACACTGAAATTTGGACCCGGATCTTTTTGTTGCCCAAGAATCGCTTGGGTTGAAATTTGTTGTTATATTTAAAAAAAAAGTGATACACTTTATGTTTTGAATAAAAATCATTATATTGCTGAAAATCCATAACCATTAAAAGCATTCCAGCCTACTACAGTACGGATACTGTGAAAGTAGTAAGTTAAAGTGATGTCTCTAGAGTAAAAAAAATAGATGAAAAATTAGCTTCTCTTAAGGAATGGGTGTTGAAAGAATAAGAATAAGAAAGTGGCAAAATTTGAGGCGTTTTGTTACAAAGGAGGCAGTTATGTGGAGGGTAATGTTATGGAGGAGATGGTTACGTGGGAGACAGTTATGGATGGTTATAAGTGAGTTTGTTACTGAGGAGACAGTTACAGATGATCAGGGCCGGCTCTACCATATAGGCGAACTAGGCGACCGCCTAGGGCGCCGATGCACGAGGGGCGCCATCGCGTTGGAGACTAGCGCCCCTGATTTGCCGTTAAGAGTGTTCCCGATCAGCGGTAAAAAGCGCCCCAAGCGACGGTAAATAGCGCCCTGATCGGTGGTAAAGAGCGCCCCTGATCGGTGGTAAAGAGCGCCCCTGATCGGTGGTAAGGAGCACCCTCAAAAGATGGTTAATAACCCCTGGAATGGCGGTAAACAATGCCCCTGTTGGCATAAATAGCTCTCGGGATCAGCCATAAAAATCGTCCCCAACCGTCGTTAAACAGCGCCCCCAATCGGCCCAAATGCATGTTATCAGAGTTGAATTGCGCCCCCAATCGGCAGTAAAAAACGCCCCTCACGTTGGTAAAAAGTGTCCAAGATCAACGGTAAATAGCGCCCTGAATATGAAAGCAGTAAACAGCGCCCCCGACCGGCGGTAAACATCCCCCCAATTTACGGTTAACAGCGCCCCTGAGCTGTAAAGAGAGCCCTAGGGCGCAAGAAAACCTAGGGCCGGCCCTGCAGATGATTATGGAAGAGAAGGTTATAGGTAAACGAGACAGTTATGGAAGCAGTGGCGGATTTACGAAGGTTGGGGCCCTAGGCCAACTTTTCTGCCCTCCTCCCTCCCCCCCCTCTTCACCGACTGAAGTATGAGTGTATCTAAAGTCATCAAATTAAGCTAAAATCGTCTTTAATTTTTTATCCTATGCTCTGGTACCAGTAAAGTGTATTTGTTTGTGTACACTCTGATCTCTGAGAACGAGCTCGTCTTGAAAAGATCATGGATTATCCATCTGTTAAATGGGGTGGGGCATGGGGTCCATTATGCTTTATCATTGACTATCTATAGTCAATGGATCTATGCTATAACTGGAGTCACTACTCTCTGTTCATACGTTTGTGAAAAGCGTGCCGCTGTATTTTACTGATGTTATGTCCGTTACGTTGCTCAAATTGCTGTTGGTGGGAGGCTATCAAAATAGTCAAGATGGCTATCCGTACTCAATTTTACCAAACTGTAGTTGTGCAATGGGGTCCTTATTGATCTGAATTACTCTGTTAATATTACTATATTGGTATAAATGTGTTGCTTTCTGAATTTTGATACTTTATGGTACACAAAATTTTTATATACAATTTTGATACACAAAATGAAAATGGTTTTAGAAAAATTTTAAATTAAACTAACATTAGTTTTAATGTCACCCAGATTTTGCATTTTGACAGCGTCTCACCAATAGCAAACTGGCACCCAAAAAATATCAATTGGAAAGTGGTGCACTTTTTAGAGACAGAGAGGTAACTTCAGTTAGTTATGATAAAAACCCAAAGGGGCTGCCGTGTCGTCGCCCAGAGTTGCCACCAATATGAATGTGACTTAACCTACAGGTAGCTGATGATCACCCGAAATTGGCATGGAAAACGGCAGACGCCACAATGACTTCACCAAAGTCTCTCTGTTATTGTGTTGTGAATTTACGGGTTTTCAACTAAATTATTCTGCTAAAAAATCAGGGCTCAAAGCTGATGTCCATCTTTACTATGCAAGTAGATCCTTAAAAATAGGCCCTATATACTCTGTATATTTGGGACTCCGTGCGGCCCCCCTGCAGCCTGCGGCCCTAGGCCAGGGCCTAGTCGGCCTAGTGGTAAATCCGCCACTGTATGGAAGAAATGGTTACGGAGAACGACGTTCCGAAAGAAACATTTGCTTAGGCAAAAGCCTTAAAATTGGAAGAGACGGTTACAGAATAGAATGTGTTGAAGGGGATGATTTTGTAGTGGGGGGTGTTGTACCTAGGGACAGCTGTTCCTAGGGACAAAAAGCCATAATTTCATTAATGTATGAGGTAAATTTGGTTTTTCAAGTGGCAACACTGAGTTCTTTGTTGGTATTTGACTGTGCAAGGCGCAAGGTTATACTGTTCCAATGTGCTTGGTTTTGATTACACTGTCTCATTTTGATTTTATGAGGAAGAAGTAACTTTTAAGTCAAAGTTGTGTTGTGTTTTCACATACATCTGTATGTATGAATGAATTAGAGTAAGCACAAATATTAAATTAACAGTATAAAGAGCTTCTTAAATATAAGAGTGCTTCAAGGTAAATCCTAACCTAATAGTCTATAATTTGTTTGAAAAAATAAACAAAAGTGTTAGACTATGTGTTGTACCTAGGGATAGAAAATATGATGTAAGTTTTACCTACAGACACTTTACAGGCCTGTCCCTAGATACATGAATATGTCAATTTTATCTTATTTATATATACTCTTAAAAGCACTGTTTGTACAGGGAAAATTTTTTTGTCCAAGGATTTTTTATTTATTTTTTGTTGAATATATCGATTGTCACTATCCATCTTTTCATATATTTACCGTCTGTGTTCTTTACAGTATAAGTGTAAATATATTTTTGAGTGTTGTAAGTTAGACGTTTGTTTTTCATTTCTGTTTACAAACAACTCGTATCATGATAATAAAAAAAGTGTTTGTTGAATATAAGGATTTTGGGCATGAGGAATCGATTTTGGTCCTATACCCAGGAAAATCCGGGTTTGGTTATAGAACCCCTCAAAGTTCCCATGTTATCCTTATGGAGATTTTTTGCAAACAAAAATCAACTTATTACTATAGATATAAACCAATGTGTTGACATTTTAATTGACCTGTGGTTAACAAATTTATACAAAGTGCAGCACCCTTTGGACTGAAAGTGAGTGAAGCGAACGAGCATGTCTTAAAAAGGAAGAGGGCGAATGAGTGAAGCGAACGATCTCTGTCTGAGAAAGGAATAAGTGATAATAATTTTACCAAGCTTAAGCTCAATAAGCTCTGACCCCCCTGTTACCTAAAGATAGGATAAAGATAAGAAGAATAGGTTTGCCAAATATGTTCAGTAAAAATAAAGATTCTAATTAATTGAAAAGAAAGTGATAAAATTTAAAAGTCAGATTAAATTCGGCAAAAATATTCAAATAAAAAACATTTTACCTTAAGCAAGGATAAAAACACTCTTTTTGTGAATTATTTGAAAAAAAAAAACGAATGACACTGAGAGATTCAGTGTTCAAGATCAGTCTCACATTTAATCATGAAAGATGTGAAATTGTAATTGCCTGATCCTATCTCCTACAACGGGATGCAAAAGCAACTCAAATTTCTTTACTTTTTCCTTGTTATATCATTCATTAAACCAATTAACCTTTTTTATCAAATTAAATAGCTATCCTGAAGCCCGGAAAGGATCCAAAACTGCCTGAAAGTTATCGGCCTATAGCTCTTTTAAGTGTTTGTTATAAGCTGCTAGAGAGGTTGATTTATAACAGAATCCTCCCTATTCTCAATGCCAGCATCCCTGTCGAACAAGCTGGATTTAGGCCTGGTCGCAACTGTTGTGACCAGGTTTTAGCTCTGACTTCTTTCATTGAGGATGGGTTTGAGCGAAGACTGAAAACCTCTGTGGCTTTTTTAGATCTGACTGCAGCATATGACACTGTTTGGAGAAAAGGCCTCCTAGTTAAATTTTACGACCTTATTCCTTGCCCTTTCTTGTTGCGTCTCCTCAACTCAATGCTCTCCAATAGGATGATAAAAGTATATCTGGGACGCAGAGAAAGTACGTTTAGGCAACTAAAGGATGGCCTGCCACAAGGGTCAGTGCTCGCCCCACTGCTCTTTAACGTGTATACTGCCGACATTCCTGTAACTCGGTCCTTAAAGTTTATATATGCAGATGATATTGCATTGGCATACCAACACCAGCATTTTCGACAAACTGAGGAAACACTAACAAATGACCTCACGACCCTCGGTGAATATTTTGAAGCCTGGAAGCTAAATCCAAACCCAACAAAAACTGAGGTTGCTTGCTTCCACTTGAATAATAGACTGGCCAACCAAAAGCTGAAAATCGTATTCAACGGTGTTGAGTTGAAACATAATGACCACTCACAGTATCTGGGAGTCACTTTAGATCGGTCTCTCACGTTTAAAAGCCACTTACAAAAAACGGCAGCTAAGGTGAGAACCAGGACTAACATTGTCCATCACCTTGCTGGCTCCACATGGGGAGCTAACGCACAAGTTCTGCGAACAACTGCTCTATCATTGGTATATTCAACTGCTGAGTACTGTGCTCCCGTGTGGTTAAATAGTGTGCACGTTAGAGAGATCGACGTCCAGCTGAACAGGACGATGAGAGCCATTAGTGGTACACTCATGGCAACTCCTGTACCCTGGCTCCCGGTGCTGTGTAATATCGCTCCTCCTGAAATAAGACGAAGGGATGCACTCATTAGGGAATACACAAAGATCTTATCTGCTCCACAGCTGCCCATCCATGATTACCTACCCCAGAATGCGGGCCGATTGAGGTCCCGAAAACCACCTCTACGAACAGCCTCCCAGTTGATGGACTCGAACTTCACCATCCATACAAACTGGACTTCCTCCTGGGACGCTTTTCAAGGTCGGAACCATTTCTTGATAGATAACCCGACCGTAGCGGTAGGTGGTATGAATCTTCCTCGGAAGCAGTGGACTATACTCAATCGTTTCCGCACTGGAGTGGGAAGATGTAATTACTGGAAGCACAAATGGGGAATGACACAAGACCAGTCATGCGACTGCGGAGCAGAGTATCAAACTATGGAACACATAGTCGAAGAGTGCCCACTGAGTGCCTTCCCCGAAGGATTGGCCGGTCTGCATAGCTCAAGTGAAGCTGGGCTGCAATGGCTTAGCGCCCTGGATTTAGCTCTATAAAGAGAGATCTAATTTTTATTTTTTATTTTAGTGTTTAGATTTTTACTTATACTGACTCAGGTGCTCTGCATCGCAGAATTTATTTTATTATTCTTAAACCATGGTGGCTGGCTGAATGAGCCATACGATATATATATATATCAAATTAAATCTCAAATATAAATATTTTGTAATGTATTGTGTAGTTTTATTCCTTTCCATAAACGTCCCTAGGTACATTGTAGTTCGTCCTTAGGTACATCAGTCTGTAAAAATTTTTTTAAATATACTTGTACTACATTTCCTTTTAAGTTGGAAAATTTACTTTTTTAGTATGCCGAAAAGATGTTAAAATCATTTATAAGTAAAAATCCCTTGCAGTAGAAAGTTAAAAATAAAAAAAACCATAAAATGTCCCTAGGTACAACACTTTCCCCTGTTATGATTATGGAGGAAATTGCTAATGTTGAATGGTTATGGGGTGGTTATAGGAGGAATGGTTACAGATTTTTCTGCCATAGGGAAGGACGGTTACAAATGAAACATTAAGAGGAAGGTCACAATTGAACAGTAATACTCCATCTTACCAGTGGGAGTAGATGCCCCGGATAGCCATGTGAGAGGAGTCCCAGTTCTCGGGGCTCTCGTACTTGCAGCTCCGGCCCCCGCAGAAGATGGAGCATTGCAGGGCCGGCGGGGCACGGCGGCGCAGACTATCGGACAACACGTTGTACTGGGGCAGCACATCCTCGTCCCCCCCGCCGTACTCCTCCGCCTCGCTCCTCATCCCCTGCACAACACACTTTCATTCAACTCGGCTCACAGTGATCAAGTTTTTGATGAGGGTCAGATTTACAGTCCCCAAGGAGCGGGATCCATTGCGCACACGGACGCTTTTGCCTAATCCATTTCTTACCTCAAAACCAAAATTCATTTTGATGCAGAATATTAATTTAACACAGATGAGATGAAGACTCTTTGATCATGTAATAGCCTATTCTGTGTCCTTTTCAAAAATTTTTGTGAGCTACTGAAGATAAAAAATTTAACTTATATGTAACGTTCTGAAGTGAAGTGGTTGCTAGGGTTGGATCCTAGGGGTAAGGGGGGGGGGGCTGTATAGGCGGTCCGGTCGCTCTCCTTCAACCAATAAAAATTAATTCGGTATATTTTCTGGTTTAGAACAAAATATTGATAGCAAACAGAGATGAGATCAAATATTAAACAATTTTAATTTTAAATTGTCAGGAAAATGCAACAGTTTTCCTGTATTCAAAGATAAAAAGAGCTTGGTAGCTTGGTAATCTCCCATGGATATGGGTTTTAATAACTTTATATAATGCGAATGACAAATCATTCATACTATTAATTATTTAATAATAAAGAGAACCGCTTTCAAATTTTCTCTCGCTGATTTTCTGAGTCTATTCAAATTATGTTGTCTAGTTTTGTGCTCACTGCCGTGGTCCATGAAAGCGGTGGGCTCGTACGTGAAGTCGCTCAGCCACTGTTACTCATATACTTAAGTTGCAATACATTAAATAGGTACGAAGAGATGACTCTCATATTCCGCCATTAATATGACAATCGACGAGTGTTGTTATAAATGGCATCACGGAGCCATAGAATTCAGCCGTCAGTGAAGGTGGAGATAGCAGAAGCTGTGTAAAAAAGAGGGGTAATTTTCCTCGGTTTGTTTGGATTTTGACTGTTATTTGGACTACCTTCATAAGGTAAAGTTTGGAAAATCATATGGGGACACAACATCCCATCTTTTAAGCACTCTATATATGGTTTAACATTATTGCTTGTAACCTATTAACAATTTTTATCACTCTTTAATTTATAGGTTTACAAGTACAGTACAGATAAAAAACAGCTACCATCAGAGAATAAAATATACCCACCTTGAACACTAACCAAAATATTTACCTCAGCTCACAATCTAAAATCGAAGTTTATCGTTTAAGCTGCGATTAGTAAAATAATCATATTTAAAGGTTCTACCCTTTGTGTGTGTCAATTTTGTGATTTCAAGTAGTTATAGTAGTTATTTGTTATATTTGTGTTTATAATGCCGCCAGGAATTTTACTTTTTTCAAAACCAGGTGGACATATGTTAAAAATTACATCTCGATGAATCCTCTGTAAGCTAGATGTTTGGTCTTAAGTAATTCACAATTACTCTTGATGCTTTGTGGGGTTATAGCATTGTGATCGCCATTTGCCGTATGTACGAGGCGACATTGGCGATGTTCCGATGTTCCGACGTTCGCTCACACTGATCAGAGCCTCCGCTAAAACCTGGATTCAATCCACCACTCGGAGAATTCCGATGGTTATTAGGGATTCAGTTTGCATCGTTGTTTATAAATCCGCCATTATCTAATAGGATTTCCAGTTAATTTTTAATTCTTGCATAAGAAAACGATATTGACGGTGATAATCTTGTACAGTAAAGTATATGTACTGTTTTAAATGTGTAGGTTTGTATGTTTGGATGTTTTTCACAGCACCAAAAAAAACTAGTAATATATTTGTGTAGTTCCGGACTTTGCTTTTTGGGACTTCATAGTTTTAATATTTCCAAGATTAAAATAATGCATTTTAAAATTTGTTTTTAGAGCTTATCTCAACCAGATTTAAGGTTAAATCTATTTAATAATTTGATTTAGTTGATTGTAAATAAATTTAATACAAAAAAATCAGCTAATACGGTGTTTTGTGTTAATAAGTTTTAGCTCAAATGAATCTCTGGATCTGCCCTTGGTTGTTGCAAGGCAGACTTTTATTGGCATGAAGAGTTTATTCATTCCAATATTTATTTTTCTGATAGGTTGCAATATAATACATTACATACAATATTACATACCGGTACCGAACATTGCATCACAATATTTTATATCATTATACAGTATATTTTGGTTAACTTGCAGCTACAGTACCTTGCGCTAACATCGAAAGAATACTATTCATAAGGGGTCGTCCATAAATTACGTCATCTGAAAATAGGGGGGGAGGGTCCAGATTGAAAATGACGATCAGGTGATATGCAAGGGGGGGGGGTCGGCTTTGATATGACGTCATTTTAAATATGATGTTTTATATGAACCTTTAACACTAAAACAATGATAAATTCTAACACAACTCAACTATTATAAAATAATTATCTATAAAATACATTAGACTATTTTAATGCGTTGTTTTGTAGTTTATTTTTCCATTGAGAAAGTCATTTTGGCTTTATTTCTGAAGGTAAGTTCAGATTTGATTGGTAAATTTTTTAGTTTATCATGTAGCTTTTAAAAATCATTATTTTTATACAGTACTCAAAAGGGAGGTTTGTTAAAAATGACGTCATTTTTACGAGAGGGGGGGGGGTGTCAGACATATTATGATGGTAGGATGATTTTAGGGAGGGGGGGGTCCAAAAATCTCCAAAAAGCGATGACGTAATTTATGGATGGCCCCTAACTAGCAATATGATTTTAATGCAAAGTTTGATCGCATGCCATTTTTGACTCTGTAATCCTTTTGAGGTCGGGTTTGCGGCATTGTTGTCTATTCTTAGAAACCTTTAATTTGATGTAAATATTGAACTATGCTTCCATTTAAGATTTTCTTCTGACTCCTTGTGGACAATCCCCTTTGGAGGTCAAGGACAATAAGTACTTTAAGAAGTAGACTTTTAATTTAAAAATCAATTCGCTAAGTTTTAGTTTTATTACTTAAATCCTTTTAAAGATATTATATCGTTTCCAGACTTTTTCCACCATGTATATCTGTGGTAGCCTATTTGTTGAGGGCGGAACACTGCCATGAGTTTGCAAATATTGATAAAATAAAAGTGCCTTCAATTTCCATTTGCCCAGTGCAACACAGCTATGACCAACCTTATGTATCTCAAGTTTGAAGGCACTAGACAAATAGTTTCATCCCGTATCTTTTTCTATTTATAGTCGTTTCTTGTAGAAATAATTCTTAAATAAGTTACCAAACCAATAAAATAAAAACATCTTAATATGTTTTTAATAAGTGTTTATATATTTATAATTACTAGTCACTATCATAGTAAACTCATATTTTTGGGTCAATAGACAACTTCTCTATTAGTATTGTTTATTGAATTAGAGTGTTACATCTTATTTATTTATTTATACAAGGAATTTTCCATTTTCAATTATCATATAAAACAATTAATATTACAAGAAATGTAAGATTCTATTATAAATTATAAATCTCCAAGACCAACTGCAACAAGACTTTAACCATTCTAATATAATAAATTAACAAATAAATAATCAAAACAACTATCAAGCCTGAAGTAATACCAGAACATAACAAGTAATAAAACTACGAACGAAATAACAAATAAATAATCAAAAAGAATATAGGAATTAGATTTAGATCTAGATTTCTAAAATTAGAAACTAGAATTAGATTTCAGATTTTAGAATTAGATTTAAAACTAGAATTAGATTTCTTATAATCATGAAGAGTTTTTATAGTTGAATACAGGGGCCTTTTTTAATAGTGTTACTCCAAAGCACTTTGTATTTTCGTTATAAAACTGCCAACGTAAGCTGGGAAACCGGATTTCCAACGTTTCACTCAAAATATACATTTCAATTGAACTCAAACAGTGTTTAACCCTTTTCCAAAGTTGTTTGAAAACAAGGATTAATTGTGAACAGAAATAGAACTTGCCTTGGTTGAAGCAATTTTACATTGTCCTCAAGTAACATCAGCTCTCGCGTGTACTGGTCGTCCGTGAATAAATTAGCACTTTAATGAGCATTTTGGACCTGCAGGTGCTAAAATATCATTCCTCATCGAGAGAAACTTTGTGAACACACAGTATGATGCGGATAAAGCAATGCTGTAAAGTTTATATTTAGGTTTGCTTTTAATACAGTGTTTTATTTTAAAGTTTCTTCCCAGTGCAACTACCGTCACGCAAACTGAAGCGCTAAACCAACCTATTTATGGACTCCTAGTATGCAGTACGGGTCCGTTGATAACAGTTAGTTATCTGTTGGATTACTATCGCATTCAACCTTATTGCTTTATGACGTTTAATCAACTTTTATGTTTTTACGATTGTTTGCGTGCGATATTAAACCCTCGCAAACCTTATGAAAGGGGAAAGGCCCATCACTGACGTTATAGACCTTTTATGACCGGGAATGATTAATATATTAATTGGGTCTATTTCACAAATTAAAGTGATCTTTAATAATGAATTGGAACACTACGAATAATGGCTTGTTTCGCCACTTTTCTAGGTACTGTATTTTCTGCAATCGTTACTCTCTTTTAATTTATTGAGATTAATCTTTTGTTTAAAGAAATTACAGTAAATAGTTTCGGAATATTATAGTAGTGTCAAATTGTTGGTGCTGGCTCAGTTCAAGGTCACCTGAGGGATGACGTCATCGAGGTCAATGACCTCACCGATGACGTCATCGATGACGTCATCGATTGCGTCATCGATGACGTCATCACCAATGACGTCATTTCTATGACGTCACACCCATGACGTCACAGAAATGACGTGCTGATGACGTCATCACCCCTTACGTCATCAAAATGACGTCACCGACGCCACTGAGGTCAAGGTCACGCCGAAACTTAAAATTTTTTGGCACTTTTGCCGTTTCTCGCACTACGCTCCGAGTTTCAGTCAGAGTCCCCGTGACCATGACCACTTGGAGCGAATTTTCGACGAGAAACGGCAAAAGTGCCAAGTTAAACTCGAGATTCTGACATGACCCTGCCTAAATGGGCAATCGGTTATCCCTCAGGTGACCTTGAACCAGCACAACACCAACAATTTGATATTACTGTGACCTTGAAAACCTAACAATGGAGCGCCGACACCGATGCGCACCCCACGACAGCCACCGAGTGACTGACTGTCAGGCTCTGTGTATGCTAGGTATATCGGCTTGAGAGACTAAGACTCTAAACTGTCAGGAATGGGAGTAACTAACTGAATTTTGCAAGGAAAAGTCATTTCATCCAATATTTTAAACAAATCCTCATCAGTAAAACTGACATTAGTCTGTTTTGTATAAAACTTAGGGTGTCCGCGCAACAGTTTGCGCCACTTAGCTAAAGTTGAAACTCTCTTAACTTTGAGTGGTGGACAGTGAGCAACTAATAAAGTCTTAACACGGCTAAGTTACTTACCTAAAGTGTCCTGCGACATGGCTTCACCTCACAAAAGTCCGCACAATACTGAGAGACTGCTTGTAGCGCATGAGTCAAGGGAAAAGAGGTGGGGGAAACAGCAGGAGTGGGGGAAGGTCACAGTGGCGGGGGAAGGTGAGGTGGTACGCTGGAGTATCGCATCACTTCACCATGAGCTGTCCTACAGTCAACACACTGTTCTCTTGGCCGGAGTTGGCACTAGAAGAAACATTCCTGTACAGCTTAGGCTGTGAGAGCCGTGGAAGCAAAGTCAAAGTGGAAATTGTGTTAAACTCCAAGATGAAGAGTCTCCTAAATAAACTAATTGTATCCTTGCAATCTCCTATAACTTTAGAGAAATACCACTTTATTAAGCGACACCTTATACTTTGGCAAAACGAAGCGGAAATGGAAAAGATTACAGTAAAATTAATTTAACTTAAAACCTGGACTGGACACTCATGGCGATACCACGTGGCGTGCAAACGCCACCCTAAACATTACAAGTTAGGTTATTGAGCACCTCTGGTACGATAACTGATGTGCTAGAGTTAAAGTGTGATGACCTTGAGTCAAAACACTGAAATACTACAAGTCGATATCGTCCCAGAGTTAAAGTGTAGTGACCTACATTCAGAACTTGTAAAATTACTTACATATAGAGAGCTAGAGAACAGCGAGACGCACCACATGGAAGCCGGAGACATACTGGCGAAGCGGTGTTGTGCAGCCTAGGGACCCAGTTGTGGTGGGGGTATAGCCAACACTTAGAGTACAAGTGTTGTGGGTGACCTTGACCCACTTAACTTACCTGACCCCCCCCCCCCCGACAAAAAGTGCGAACCCCCCCCCCCCGACAAAAAGTGCGAACCCCCCCCCCACCCCCCCCCCACCCCCTCCCCCACCCCTGATATCCTGGGCGTGGCAGCCCCGGTGGGGATATAAGGGGGTCCGGCCAGAGCCGGCTCGCAGTCCGCTCCCGCGCGTTGAACGTGAACGACCGGGACGGACCGCCATAGGCATCACTAAACATTGAATGGCGCCTTCAGTGTTTAGCGAAGTCTACTCTAACTTTAAGACTTGTATTAGTTGTAAGATATTGCGCTTGCGTTTGGGTATTGCGAATTGTTTTATATGAGAGTGTTTTACTTGTACCCTATGTCTCCTGTGTCTTTTATCCTTTGTGTCTTGTTTGTTATATGTGTTTAATGTGTATGTGCTTGTTCCAGCATTGACTACGTTGAGCTCAATTGTGTGTTGTAAGTGTGTTATATGTTTCTAAAGTGTATACGCTTGTTTTAGCAATCCCCCCTTGAGCTTTTTCAATGCTCAAAGTAAATTGTAAAGTCAGGGAACGGGAGTAGGCCCCCGTGTAAAGCCACTTTTAATAATTGGTAGGCTCCTTGCCAGGCATGCAAAAGGTTGCGGATGGCATTTGGGGAGCATGTCCGTTTGTAAGCTGGCAAGCAAAAGGTTGTGGCGGCCTCTGCACTCGGACCGAGGACGTAAGCCATTAGGGTGTCCTCAGTATGTTTCCCTTCTGGAAACTCAAAATTATGTAAATGAATCTTTGTTAGCTATTTGTGTTTTTAGTCCCCAAGGCCCCCGAACATTCGTGGTTCGCCATGGATGTACGGGGGCCGAAATTTTTTAATGTCCGTGTGGCCTTGACCTACAAAGACTTGTAAAAATTCAATGCATTTTAAATGAAAAATATTAAAGATAGGTTACGGGAGTAGGCCCCCGTGTAAAGCCTATTTTAATTATCGGTAGGCTCCTGCCAGGCATGCAAAAGGTTGCGGATGGCATTTGGGAGCATGTCCGTTTGTACGCTGGCATGCAAAAGGTTGCGGCGGCCTCTGCACTCGGACGAGGACGTAAGCCACTAGGGTGTCCTCAGTTTGTTTCCTTCTGGAAACACAAAATTATGTAAATGAATCTTTGTTAACTACTGAAAAGACAATGCAGTAAATGTTTACAAGTCTTGCGTGGCGAAGGGTACACGACATTGGATGTTGCCTTGTTGTCATAGTTGGGTCTCTTCGGAGGCTACAGCGATGACAACCCAAGTGCCTCACACCCCCAAAGGGGGGTGTGGGGCTTAATTTTTTTAAAGTTTTTTTGTGACCTTGACCTAAATATGTAAAATCTTTCAAAGTGTTTAACAGTCAGGTCTTATTAACACAGTTAATACATTAATGTCTGTTAAAAAAATATAACAGTTAGGTATTTGTAACCCACAAGTTTGGAGTTGTTAATAGTTGGGTCCCTTGGGAGGCTTCAGCTATGGTAACATAAATGCCTCAAGTGGGGCTTATTTTTTTTAAAAAAGTGCGAACCCCCCCCCCCCGCAAAAAGTGCGAACCCCCCCCCCCGCAAAAAGTGCGAACCCCCCCCCCCCGCAAAAAGTGCGAACCCCCCCCCCCGCAAAAAGTGCGACCCCCCCCCCCAATATCCTGGGCGTGGCAGCCCCGGTGGGGATATAAGGCGGCCGGGCTGCACGCACTTCTCATTCCGGTCCAAGCTCCCATACGGACAGGTACTCTCTCTCGCTCTTGAGACTTTTGTTTTACACGTTCACTTCTTTCTTTACATCTATTCTTTTCATTTATTACAATGGGTAAAATGGGTCTGAAGCTAAAAAACTACCCATCAACTTCAACCTCGACCGACGCGTCTCGACCCTCATCATCCTCGACTTCGATCCTGGAATACCTGATGACTGCGAACATCCTGAGCTGCCTGACGATGCCGCCACCGCCGCCGCCGCCACCACAGCCCGCCTCAATGCCCAGCCTGTCGCCATTGCCGGCGACAGTGGAAGAGGCTGGTGCACAGCCATCGTCAGGAGAACTCGTCAAGTCGTCAGGTCGAGTCCCGGTAGCCTCTCCAGCACTCTCGCTGCTATCGGACTCAGGATCGGAGTCTGCGGCTTTTGAAGAGACGTCTAGGTCGAGGATCACCCCATACAGCAGAACCCGGAAAATCCTCTCATACACTACATCCCAATGTCCCTCACCTATATCCCCCATGCCACCTACACCAACCAAACCACCCCGTAAATCCATCTTCTCCCCTGATCTTCCCACCATAGACCTAACACGCTCTCCTACCCCGCCCAAAATTGTTTGCTCCATCCCGCTTGAACAATCTTTGCCCCTTCTACCTCCTTCCAACCCCATCCCTTCTAGCCAGCCTAATTCAGAGAAGCTCCAAGACACTCCGCTAAAGAGTCCAACACAGAAACGTAAACGCGTTAAAGCCCCTGCTGGCAAGGGTAAGAAATGCGATTACGCTTGGATGTCTAGTAAGTTTGGGGTTTTGTGTTGCCAGAAACTTGCTTGTGCAGAAGGGGATCGCTGCCAACGACACCTCAAAAGTACAGTCAAATTTCGGCAATTCAAACCCTATACTCTGTACATTAAGCCTAAAACGTTCAAGTTCAGACATCCCCACGGTCCGCAACCGCGGGATATTAGAAGGCTAAAGGTTGATGAAAAATACTATTTCATTGGTCAGACATATGGAGCAGGTAATAAGAAAGTAGAAATCGTTGTAAAAGGTGAAGGCCGCCTTTGTACAATGCAAGTACCACCTCGTATGGTACAAAGAGAATTTTTCATACCTAAAGCCTATCTAATACGAAGGAAAGGATGTGAAACCGTGTGGGAAATGGACTAGGACATGGGCCCACCAAAAAAACAAAATTGTTAGGCTGTGTTGGACAATATTTAAAAAGTCTTTTTCCAAATTATTTTTCCAAATTTAGTCTTAACCCTCTTAAAGTAAGGGAGAGGGGTATTATACAAGTCAAGTAATAAAAAAAAAAAAACACTTGACTTGTATAATACTTTAACCTGGCGGTGATGTAAACTCACTGGGACAATCTCAAACCGTGTCCTTGAGGGTGAAGACTAAGTTACAAAAATCTTTAACAAATAAAAAACTTACCTCCAAACGCTTGTAGCTTGCTACAAGTGTTTGGAGGTAAAAATTTTTTAAAGTTTGAATGACCTTGACCCATATAAATTACTGTTTAAAGTAAACTGCTAACCTTACAACTAATGTTGTGTATCACGTGATACCCCCCACTCTAACGCTCTTACTAAGCTTGTATGAGCCGTTCATTTGCTTCAGTCTGTTTCTGTGCTCCGTGGTAAACATGTCACGGTACAATTACAAAGGTGGTGACTTCTTGATAGATCAACACAATGCTTGGGAAGTGCTAAACCGGCATAGAATGGAAGTTGAGTATTGTATAAGACGAGATGGGTCTACATTTTATCTATGTATTATAAACAACCAAACTCATAAGTATGAACACTGGACAAAAATTAATTATAACAACATAGATGAGCTGTTTGCTTGGGTGTTTGAGGTGTGTAAAGTTATTGAAGAAACCAAAATGATGGGTGTGCTAAAGGTATGTAAAACTGATGACCGGGAAGACTAAGCAAAATTTTTATTAACCCCCCCCCCCCCGTGTTATCCCCACCACTAGAAATGGGTATATATAGGAGTGGTGATCAACCGTCCTCTCATTCTGCTTTACACCGTTAAGCTGAACACCACAATGTCTGCTATGAACGTCCCAGCCTCTACCTCTGGCCCGGTCGCCTCCAACTCCAGCCCGAGCATTGGACCAATCCGATCGGGGCCTTCGTCAAGGAGTCGTGTCCGATTCTCCGGCTTTGGTCCTGTGAGGAAGGAGTTGCGGAGCAGCGGAGCGTCTCAACCAACCACGACGGATGCATCAACTCAGACTCCACCAAACATCATCGAGTGGTACGACGAAATGATAGAGCAAAGGGACAGAATGCTAGAGAATACTCGCAGGGAGCTACTTTATGTCAGGAGTAAATGGGAAAAACTGATTAAGAAGTGTGAAAGCCTGTTGGACAGTGATGATAGTGAGGATGAGAGTGGATAGGTGTGTGGGTAAAGACTTGAACTGGGACTTGTGTGTATGTATGAATGTGTGCGTGAATGTGAAATACAGAGCGGGGGATAGATCACTCTGTGGCAATGGACTAACATGCCACTTAGTGATCTATCCCCCGTTCTGGTAATGTTTTTGGATGGCCTTGACCCACTTTACCAAGGCTAGCTAGTACCCCCACCACTGATAAGTGTATATATACGGGTATTGATGTGCAGTTTGGTTATTCTGCTTTGTATCGCTTAGCTGAATACCTCACTTCAACATGGCTTCCAACTGCAAAACTTCTCAGGCTTCCTCTTCTTCTTCAAGAAGGCGTGCTGCCAACGTCCTGCCTGCTACTCGTGGACCTGCTCGACCATTCCACAGCATAACTGTTGCTCGGGCAAACGCCTGCAAAGCTCCAATGCTACGGACCTTGCTGGAGGTGAGCCAAGACGGGCAAGGCTTGCTCAGTCCTGGTCAACGGCAGGAGCAAGAAAGGCGTATGGCGTACTACAGGCTGCAGGGTGTAGTTCCCAGCTTGAAGTTAGGCGATCCGAGAGTAGCAAGCATCAACGAGGCAGCGGACTACATATCACACCTTCACAGTGTTTTAGAAGTAAAGGACCAACAAATTGAAAACTTAAAAGAACAATTGAAACAATTTAACTTTAATCCTGTGGAGTTTGTGGAAGCAGTGATGAGTGATAGTGATGATGAAGGAACTGAATATATATTGGGTATGTAATGAAAGACTTGGACAGGGACATGTGTGTGTGTGTGTGTGTGTGTGTGTAGAATACAGAGCGGGGGATAGACTACTTTGCGGCAATGGACTAGCATGCTGCTTAGTGGTCTATCCCCCGCTCAAAGGGTAGCATTGGATGACCTTGACCCACTTTACAGCAAGGACAACCGGTTAACTGGTATAAAAGAGGGGGGTCTGTACATCCCGACTTCATTCTGCTTTGAACCTTCCAGTGGAACGCTAGAAAATGAGTGGATCACTGATCATTGGTAAGGAGTGGGAGTATGTAACCATAAGCTATTTAAACTGTAGAGGGATGTTGAAGAAGGTGTATGATAATGTTAAAAGAATGGTTGTTGAAGAAGGTAGGGTAGTGATTGTAGCGTGGAAGAAGAAGCAGTATACAGGACAACAAGTGAGAGCAAGTGACTTTGGGGGGAATAGTGTGTTTCAAATTGGACGAGCGAACTTGGTTAATTTGGACATTGTGTTTTGGGACTTGGAAAGGTTAATTGAAAATAGTGGCAAACATGGGGAACTCTTAATTGGCAGGGAGGACAGAGTATATGAGTAAGTGTAAAAGACTGGGGGGCTTATGTGTGTGTAAAGACTAGGACTTGTGTGGAATACAGAGCGGGGGATAGATCACTTTGCGGCAATGGACTAGCATGCTGCTTAGTGGTCTATCCCCCGCTCAAAGGGTATTATTGGATGGCCTTGACCCATATAAAGGTAGAGGGGGAATAGGTAATAGGAGGGGGAAATTGGTATATATGTAGGACTGATGAATAAAGTATTTAGTCAAGCATTTGTCTAGACACTATCAACAACAACAATGGAGAGCTTCAGTGTTGAGTTCATCCTCTTGGAAGAAGACATCAACGAAGTGGTGGAACTTATAGAGGATAAGACCAGCCAGGGCACATTGGAACTTGTGAATTGCGAACCGTTGGACAATGCCGCAATCGATAAGATTGCATATTTCATGATGCATTTGTATAACGAACAAACAACCAATATGGAGTTTGTGCAGTACCTTTATCAAAACCAAGTAAATGTGCGAGTGACAATTACTTGGTGGCAGTAATAATAAAGTGTAACATATGGATGTGGACTTGGATGTGGACTTGGACTTGAGTGTGGTCTGCGGAATAGAGCGGGGGATAGATCACTTTGCGGCAATGGACTAGCATGCTGCTTAGTGGTCTATCCCCCGCTCAAAGGGTATCTTTACGTGACCTTGACCCACATAAATTGTATAGTTGGTGGGGGTATAAAAAGGGTAAGCAAATTGGATGGATACAACACTTCCATACCATGGCTCCACTTGACAACACCGTGTTCCATCGCAACAGAATTGTCTCTATTCTGGAGGTAATACCTCTAGAAATTATAGAAGTAGAGGACCAACTACCTGCGGTTGATCAAGAAGAGGAGGAGGAAGAGATAATGGATATTGAAACGGACTCTGACGAAGCTGGTTCAACGGACAATGAGGTGGACTTGCACGCCTACGAAACATTAGAGTCGTCATTTGAGTCGGAAATGGAATTCCAATTGGAAATCGAAGAAGAAGAAGAACAAGAACAAGACACTCCCCATCGTCCAATGGATAGGATGTTAGTTGCCAGAAGAATTATGTATTGTCATCGCTGCCTATTCCGTGATGAGGATGATTCCGACTCTGATGGTGATGTTTCACCCTTGTAAAAAGTTTAAACAAAAAGTTAAAAAAGAATGTGAGCGGGGGATAGAGCACTTTGTAGTAAATGATGCTGCTTAGTGCTCTATCCCCCGCTCAAAATAATAATTCCAAATGACCTTGACCTACATAAACTTGCTCAAACAGACATCTTTGAAAAAACTTGTACAAATTATTGAATCTAGACCAAATATCATCAATTTATCAAGCCTACTGATAAATGTATTACAAACGGTTGTGTAAAGGCTAAATTTAGCACATGAGTGATAACCTGTTTCCATATGACGTCACTTTCCCCACCTATCTGCCTCGGATATAAAGGGTCCCGGTGGAGTGCGCTGCTCATTATTGCGTGGACATTCACAGAGTGTGCATTCAAAGCCAAACTGTTTGAAATGGCTCTTTGCGACATTTGTGGGGAAATCTTTCAAGACGAAGATCTTTTCACCATACACAGAGAATTACATGAAGACGAAGATAGAAAAGAAGATATTACCATGGATGAAATAGACTTAGACTCAATTGACCGGTTTTTGGAAGAGCACCAGAAGCAGACGGACTACTGGGACAGCTATCTACAGCAAATGCAAAGAAGAAGACCTAGTGTGATCCAATTTGCTGGTGCTGGACCATCTACTGCTGCAAGACCTATTGAAGAAGAGGACACCGAAGAAGAGGACACCGAAGAAGAGGACACCGAAGAAGAGGATATGGAAGAAGAAGAACTGGAAGATGTAAGACAACTGCGCACTACAGCCTTGCCAGGACGAGTTGTAACACATTTCAAAATTAATAACGTTCAATTGGAATTGGAAACATTCATAACCCAGGCTAAGGAACTTGTTGGTCAAACGTTGAGGGAAGAATTACAAAGGCTAAATTTTATTAAATTTGGAATGGTGTTAGAGGCTATGTTTAACAATACTGATGGTGAAACAGCATTGAGAGCATTCATTACCAAAAACCGAACCCTTACCTTCACCTCCGACATTGATGATATTATTGAAGAATGCTTGGAGGAACTTATAACCAAACTCCAAGAACATGAAGGAAGAGGATCTGGATGGACTTTGTCATCAATCGAAGGTATGGATGTTAGGGTTCATAAACATGGATATGGTTTAAGAGGTAGTAGTTTTATCCCTCTACCAAAGAAAATCCAAAACACTAACTCGTGTAGAAATGTTCAAAATGAGGGTAATGAATGTTTCAAGTATGCAATGTTAACCAAGTATGTTAAAAACAATCCTTGTAGAGTTGGTAGAGAATACTACGAAAATGAACACCGCTACAACTTTCAAGGTCTTACTTACCCAGTTACTTTAAAAGATATTGACAAATTTAAAAAGAAAAATCCTGGCGTTTCAGTCAATGTTTTTGGTCTGGATGATTCCAACAACGTTTATCCTTTGCGGGTAGTAAAGGTTGAGCAAAGAAACCATACGGATTTGCTATTGATAACCAAGGGTGAAATTTCCCATTATGTATGGATAAAAGACTTTGAAGCGTTAGTTGTAAAACAATTGACCAAAAGAGTAAATAGGATTACAGTTTGCAAGAGATGTTTCTGCTTTTCTTGGAAAGATTCAAGACGTGGAGGATTGGACTGGTTATTGGAACATAAAAGACTTTGCAACGAGAACTATGAAGTAAAGATAAGTCTTCCACCGCCTACCCGAGCTTCAATACAATTTAACAAGACAGTTCACCAATACCGAATTCCACTAGTGGTCTATGCAGATTTTGAATCAACGTTAGTACCACAGGAGCTGCCGGACGGCGAAGTGACTAGAAGAACAAAATATCAGTTGCATCAGCCCAACAGTTTTTGTTTACTAGTTAAATCAACCTTGTCTGAAAACCAATTGCAAGACTATGGTTTAACATCCACTCCAATACTCTACCGTGGTGAAGAAGCCGCTAAGTATTTTGTAGACCAACTGTACGATATTGCTGGAAAGGTTCAACGCTTGTTCGGTAATATTGTACCTATGGAACCTTTAAACCAAAATCAACAAGAAGAATACAACTTAGCGACAAGATGCTATTTATGCAAGAAGATGTTCAGTGAAGAAAATCCAAAAGTAAGAGATCACGATCACCTGACGGGGTTATACAGAGGAGCTGCTTGTAATTCATGCAATATAAATTACAAACTGCCAAACTTTATTCCTGTCGTTTTACACAATCTTAGCGGCTACGACTCCCACTTTATTATCCCGGAGTTAGGAAGAGATGACGGTAAAATTGATGTTCTTGCTACAACATTGGAAAAGTACATCAGCTTTTCAAAAACAGTAGGTAAAATTAAACTTCGCTTCGTAGACTCTTACAGATTTATGGCATCTAGTTTAGCCAAATTGTCAGAGAACCTAAGAAGAGAAGACCTAAAAGAAACCAGAAAAATTGTACCTGAAGATAAATTAGACCTAGTATTACGGAAAGGAGTGTTCCCCTACGATTACATAACTTCTACAGAAAAATTTGAAGAAACCAGTCTACCGCCGATTGAAGCCTTCAACAGCAAATTAAACGAAAGTGAAATCTCCGTTGAAGACTACAATCATGCATGTAATGTTTGGAACCAACTAAACATTCAAACCTTAGGGGAATATTCTGACTTTTATATAAAATTGGACGTAACTCTGCTGTGCGATGTGATGGAAGAATTCAGAAACACCTGCTTCTCCGCCTATGGACTGGACCCTCTACACTCGTACACATCTCCAGGATTAGCATGGCAAGCTATGCTAAAGTCAACCAACTGTCGACTGGAACTTCTAACGGATATTGATATGGTGCTCATGATGGAATCTGGTGTACGGGGTGGTTTGACACAAGCTGTAACACGTCATGTCAAAGCCAACAACAAGTACATCCCCGGCTTCGACGAGCAACAACCATCGGTCTACCTTGGCTATTTTGATGCAAACAACCTTTATGGTTGGGCAATGTCAAATCCGCTTCCCTACGCTGACTTCAAGTGGATCGACCCGGCCACCATCGGAGACATCTCACAGATTCCAAAGGATGGTCCAAAAGGCTATATTTTGGACTGTGATTTTGAATACCCGGAGCACCTTCATGACCATCACTACGACTTGCCTCTCCTAGCCAAGACTGAAGTTTCACCGACAGGAAGATGGCCAAAATTGATGATGACCTTGGAGAATAAAGATCGCTATGTGGCTCACTACTGGGTAGTTCAACAGGCTCTTGAATTGGGTCTACGTATAGTGAGAATTCATAGAGCAATTGAATTCACCCAATCTTGTTGGTTGAAACCATACATTGATTCCAACACTACAAGAAGAGCTGCAGCAACAACAGCATTTGAAAAGGACTTCTATAAATTAATGAACAACGCCATCTTTGGGAAGACCTTGGAGAACAAAAGAAAACATAAAAATGTAAAATTAGTGAGTGATCCTAGAAAATTGGAAAAATTAGTGCAAAAACCAAATTTCGGAACATCCATGATTATAAACGAAAATCTAGTCGCTGTCAGTATGAAGAAAACAACAATAGTCATGGACCGTCCGTTATACATAGGTATGTCGATTTTGGATATAAGTAAAACCCTGATGTATGATTTCCATTATAACAAAATGGTTAAACATTACGGAAGGGAAAACATTGGAGTCGCATACATGGATACGGACGCGTTTATCTACTGGATAAAGACTTTGGACATGTATGAAGACCTAAGGACTTTTCCATACAAAGAAGATTTCGATTTTTCTGACTATCCGAAGAACCATCCAAATTTTAATGAAAAATATAAAAAAGTAATTGGAAAATTCAAAGATGAAGCAAATGGAATGCCTTTAGAAGAAATAGTGGCGCTGATGGCGAAATTGTATTCATTTAAGATGTACCACGAGAACAACACACCGACAGTGAAAAAAGCAAAAGGAGTGAAGACATCTTATTTGAAAAAACACGTGACATTTGACCACTACAAGACTTGTTTGTTTGAAGATACTACGATATCAGCAACATTCAACAATATCCGAAGCTTCAAGCATCAAGTCTACAGTGTCACCGAAATTAAAAAAGCGTTGTCAGCTCGGGATGATAAAAGATACATTATGCCCGACAAAATCCACACTCTTCCTTTTGGCCACTACTCTCTAAACCCTATCAACTAGTAACCTATTCTTCGTCCTTCTACAACTACGACCTTATTCCTTTCTCCTTCCGTAAAAAAATGGGGAACACGGCAAGTCCAACGCCGTGTTCCCCATTTTTTTACACAAGTTTGGATGACCTTGACCCATATAAATGATGTGAATATTTAAAACAACATTCATTGTGATTATACATGTGATACAACAAACATTGAAACCTGCAATATGAAGGACTTGAAGCAACAAATTGTCAACGAACTTCATAAACCTGCAAGAAGAAAGTTTCCACGAAGAAATACGGTGATAAAAGGAATTAATGATTTATATCAAGCGGATTTAATCGAAATGATTCCTTATAGCAAACAAAATAAAGGATATAAATACATATTGACTGTTATTAACTGTTTTTCAAAAATGGCAGATGCTTTACCACTAAAAGATAAAAGTGGCAAAAGTGTTACAAAAGCAATGGAAACAGCTATACAAAGAGACAAACATACTATTAAACATTTACAAACAGATGATGGAAAAGAATATTTTAATAAGGAATTTGCAAATTTAATGAAAAAACACAATATAAACCATTACTCAACCAATTCAGAGGTAAAAGCCTCAATAATCGAAAGATTCAACAGAACTTTAAAAAGTGCAATGTATAAAATGTTTTCCAACAGAGGATCACACATATGGATTGATATGTTACCAAAACTTATAAACGATTACAATAACAAATTTCATAGGACTATCGGGATGAAACCAAACCAAGTAACTAGTAAAAATGAAAACCTTGTATTAAAACGTATAAAAACGAATACTAAACCAAAAGTTGAAAAACTAAAGCCTAAAAAATTTAATGTGGGTGATAAAGTGCGAATAAGTAAATATAAAGGTGTATTCAGTAAAAGATACCTGCCAAATTGGACCAATGAGGTTTTTACTGTATTCAAAGTACAACCTACAGTACCTGAGACATATATTTTAAAAGATAATAAAGGACAATTGCTTGAAGGAGGGTTTTATGGACATGAAATGTTAAAATCAACAGTAGGCGATGTATATTTAGTTGAAAAGGTGTTGCAACGGAAAAAAGATAAGGTCAAAGTACGATGGTTAGGATTTAATAAGACGGAAGATTCTTGGATACCTAAAAAGGATTTGATATAACGATAGAGAATCATTTTAGGTTGAACCATTACAAAGGATGGAGATAGTACCACAAAAAGAGAGTTTTACTATTAATAATATAGATGAACTCACAGTGGATAATTCAGAATTCAATAGTGGGAAACATGGCAATTTGTTACCAAACACCGTTCGTTGTCTGGTTACCGGACCTTCCAACTGTGGAAAAACTAATGTAGTATTCAATTTGGTTACAAACCCTAAAGGATTACGATTTAACAATCTATATGTATTTTCAAAATCACTACAACAACCAAAGTATCAATTATTGGAAAAGATACTGACTAATGTGCCTGAAGTTAAATATTTAAAGTTTAATGCAAGCGAGAGTGTCATGCAGCCACAAGAAGCTAAACCATTCTCCGTGTTTATATTCGACGATGTATCTTGTGAAAACCAAAACACAATAAGGAATTACTTCGCTATGGGTCGACATAACAACATAGATAGCATTTATATTGGCCAAACTTACAGCAAAATACCTAAACAACTCATTAGAGACAATGCAAACATGTTAATTGTATTTAAACAGGACGAAACCAACCTAAAACATATATATTTTGATCATGTAAATGCGGATATGACATTTGAACGATTTAAAGAGTTGTGTGGAAAGGCTTGGGCTGAAAAGTATGGGTTCCTAACAATTATGAAGGAACAAACGCTAAACAATGGTCGATACAGGATAGGATTTGATAAATTTATATTAATACATTAAACGCGGTATAACACATTCATTGTTGTACAACACGTCTTGCTACAAACATGGTTAACCAAGAAAAATTAGTAAAAGAAATAAAATCACTTAGTGATTCTATTCGGGCTAAAAACAGAGCATTGAAACTAGGTATTAGCGAGAGGGAGAAATTCCTTGAATCTACTTTTAAACCTATTACTGAACCCTTGAAACAATTAAACAAAAAATTTGCTAAACCTGTATTGGAAGGAGATGCGATTGCACCTATTACGAAGTTTGAAAGAGAAAATGTAAAATCAGAAGAGTTTAGTGATGAAGACCCGGAATCCTCTACGTATAGTGGTTTTACCGGTGGAGAACCCGAAAGAGAGCTAGAATCACCGGACTATAGTGGAATAAAAGAATTATATGAAGTAAAAGCCAAAAAAGGACATGAAGTTGTATCAACTGCTAGTGAAGAGGAAAAAGAAGAAGAGACAAGGGAAGGTCCGTCAAACATAAGCTTGTTGGGTGAAAACATTCATAACAAAGGACCTTTAGGAAGGAAATACATGGTAAAAATGTTACTCGGAACAATTCCTAATAAGAATTACCATAGTTATGGAGCGAGATTAACAGAAGACGGTTTAATGATAGGTAATAGCCCGTTAAACGTTGACGAACATGATAATATTGTCATTGGTGATCAAAGGTATAAGGGCACAAAAGGATTATTTGAATTATTATTTGAAAATAAGCCTTCATTATCGGTAGTGAAAGAAAAAGACATGGAAGCATATAAAAATATTTTGGAACAGACAAATGCATATAGGAGAAAGTATTTACCTGACCAGCCTCCTTTTAGATCTAAGTCTTTAAAATATAAAGAATTTGTATCCAAGTTAATACCAACTAGAAGACAAACAATGCCGTTAACACAAAGAAAACCTGTAAAACGAAGATTTATGGCATCCACTTTGGATGTAAGTGCTCAGGAACGAAGAAAAAGAAGTAAGTCCGTTACGGGTACAGGTTTAATGAAGAAACTATATAACACAAATGTGATTTATTACAATAATATCAATAAATTGGTGGATAGAATGAAACTAATACATGAAGCTAAAGAAGCGGGTCATACTGGATTGGAAAACGAATGGGTGGCTTTAGTGGATGAACTCCGAAACCGTGGGGTAATCTCATAAAAATGCGTTACTCCCTAGAATACTATTCAGTTGCACCATGAGTGTCGACAAGTTCGGACGTTACTCCTCGGATGGGTTATATTATGCCAATAGTTTAAAAAGAAGTGCTGGTTTACCACAAACACCTGATGGAGATTATGATATGAGTAATAAAAGGTTAAAAAACATAAAAGATCCTTCGGATGAAAACGATGCAATAAACTTAAAAATATTAAAGGAAAAGATATCGCCAACATTAAAACTACAAAATAACACATATGACGCAGAAGATCATAGAATTATCAACGTTGGTAAACCAAATCAAAACGGTGATGCGATAAACAAAGGTTATTTGTCATCTGAATTAAAAAATACGTTAAAATTCAATGGGAAAACGTATAGTGCCAACAATAAACGTATATCCAACGTAGATGACCCTAAAGATGCAAAAGACAGCGTAAATAGACGCTATTTACATTCTTTGATACCTGAAAAGACAAAAGATGGATTTTCTTTTTATAAATTTGTTATTAACGATATAGGTTATCCAAAAAATGAAAATGATGCTGTAAATCTCAAATATATAAAAGATCATTGTGTCATACGTGATGTGGGAGTTATCGATTGTCTTGGCAATTGTTTGGCGAATGTAAAAGATGGTTCAGCACCATCTGATGGTGCAACAGTGGGTCAAATGAAAGAGACTTTAAAACAAGAAACAACTGGATTTGCAAAACGAGATGAAGTATTATCAAAGCAAGGGGATGACTTTATTCAAGGTAATGAAAAATTTCATTTATTGACATACAAAAACGCTTATTGGGATTGCATGCATGGAAGGTTATCAAATGTGTCATGGGGTCATGCAGATAGAGACGCGGCTGCCTTAGGACAAACAGTACATCTAGATCCAAATAATTACCATGCGTTTTTTATATGTAGTAATAAAAAATTAACAAACATGGCGCAAGGAAGAGAAGCAAATGATGCTGCAACTGTAGGACAGGCTATCACATTATCACAAATGGATAATAAAGTGTATACTTGTAATAATAAACGTATAACAGAGCTTAAAGACCCTGATCATGCAGATCATGCTGTAACTGTTAATTTCCTTGTAAAAGTAATAGGTAATTTATTATTTGATATGCACAATTATATTGCAGATAAAACATATACTTCGCTTGATGAAAACTTGAGAGGAAGATGGATAAAACAGGAAATTGTTAATAAATACTTTTATAACCCTAAAACTATAAAATTTAGAACTTCTAACATTGCTAATTGGGGTACTTTTGATATATAACTTGAATATCTTAACAAACAACTTCATTTATGTTTAACTCCTCATAGAGGAAACACATATGTTGCGAATTGCAATTATAAAAGACATTAATGACATTTCGGTATATCAGTCCAAATCGGGACATTGCGAGGAAAGGAAGTGGGATCACATCTACAGCGGTTTCTCTGTTAAGTAAAGCTTTAAAACGAATTCCAGTAGGATCCATAGTAAATAGAGCAATAGACGCATTACCATACGAATTTCATATACCGGGAGGTTATCAGTATTGCGGACCAGGAACTAAATTGAAAAAACGACTGGAAAGAGGCGATCCTGGCATAAATAAGTTAGATCAGGCTTGTAAAGAACACGATATCGCATATTCCACGTTTGCCGATTCAAAAAATAGATCAAGAGCTGACAAAAAGCTTGCGGACATAGCTTGGCAACGAGTAAAATCAAGTGACGCTAGCATAGCAGAAAAAGCAGCAGCTTTAGCAGTAACAGCAGGTATGAAGGCTAAAACAGCAGTAGGAGGTGGAAGAAGGAGGAGAAGGAGAGTAAAAAGGAGGTCAACCACAAGAAAACATGGAGGAAATATAAAAAGAAGACGACGATCTACAAGAAAAGGCAGGAAGAAGCCCACCGTGTGGTCAATGGTAAAAAACGGGGCAGGTCTTTACCTAAGACCTTATCGTGCATATTAAATGAAAGAAATCAATTGGTCATACCACATAAAGCATTAACCAATATTGAATTATTTAAATATATTTCCTGTTTAAAAATACCATTTTTCCGCGGTGTGTTTATGAAAGACAGTTTACCAAAGAAAATGTGGCAAAATGAGACTGGAATTGTAAATTTGGATAATACTGAAGGGCCTGGCACCCATTGGGTTTGTTATAAGAAACTAAATAACAATGTATATTATTTTGATAGTTTCGGTAATTTGCCACCACCAAAAGAACTTCAAAATTACTTTAAATCTGCTAAAAACATATATTATAACTATAAAAGAGAACAACCTGATAATACTTCAATATGCGGCCATTTATGTTTGGAATTTCTAGCTAAAAGTATCAGTCACTATTGAGATGTCTTCCTATACGGTATCATTAACAGGAAAATCGTCCACTTTACGAAGTATCCTTTTTCCAGCGTTACGCTTGCAAAAAGGAAGGTTTTGGGAGGCGGCACTATTGGATTTTACAACTTACAACTCTATCCCCAATGTTACGGAAGGTAAAAATAACGTATTGCATTATTATAAGGGAAAGGATGCCAGTGGAAAATTTACAGACTTACAAGAGTGCAGGTTACCCACAGGTTCTTATGAAATTGATCATATAAATGAATTTTTGCAAACTAAAATGGGAAAAGACAATATAACATTAAAAGGTAATAATAATACGATGAAAGCTGAAATTACTTCCAAATATTATATAGATTTCACTCAACCAAACTCAATTGGTGATTTATTAGGATTTTCCAACGATGAGCCTGTTTTAGAACCAGATGTAACACATTCCGGTAAGAAAACAGTAACAATATTAAAAGTCAATAGTATAGACATAACTTGTAACATTATACAAGGTGCTTACAGGGATGGGGCTAACACCCACATCATACATACTTTTTACCCAAGTGTACCACCTGGATTTAAAATTGTTGAAAAGCCACAAAACCTGGTATATCTACCGTTGAACACCACTTTCATTTCAGACATCGTGTTGAGCGTATTGGATCAAGACGGTAACTTGGTAGACTTCAGAGAAGAGCCTATTACGATTAGATTACATTTAAAATCGACACTTTAATACAAAACCATGGGTTTAACATTTAAAAGCGAACAACCTACGGGAAACCGCATTAGTAGCTCTTCAGCTGTGGAGGAGTTAACACGCGAGAACATTCGTTTCTTAGAGAGAATTGGATTAAAATTAACCGAGTATGGATATACTGGATATAGCGCAGGGTCCAACATTCGACGAAACCCTATGGGAAAAAGAATATCACACCCACAACCCTTACACTTCATCGAAATTAAACAATAACGATGAAATTCGTATTCCCATACAAAATCAAGACATTTACACACTACCATGTGAAAGTTACTTGTATATTGAAGGACAAGTTACTAAAAAGGACGGTACTACTGTTGGTACAACAGTTCCATTTATAAATAATCCTATGGCTTTCCTATTTGATGAAATTAGATATGAAATATCAGGTGTAACAGTTGATTCCACTAAAAAAGTAGGTATTACGACAACTTTAAAAGGATTAACATCTATAACACCCAATGAAACCAATTTACTTAAACCTGCCGGATGGGTATTACCTACGATTGACACGATCACTCCAAATCCAAATGGATATTTTGATTTTCATATTCCATTACGTTTGCTGCTTGGTTTTGCTGAAGATTATAGGAAAATAATATTAAACGTTAAACAAGAATTAGTTTTGTTGAGATCTTCTAACGATAAAGACATTATTAAAGCTGCAGATGCTACTACAGATGCGACTTTAGAATGGAAATTAAAATTAGACAAAATTGTATGGAGAGTTCCACATGTTAAATTGGCTGACGAGCATAGAATGCTACTTTTAAGAAAATTAAAAGCCGATCGTGATATTGTTATTCCATTTAGAAGTTGGGAATTTCATGAGCATCCCAGTTTACCTACTACGGATCGACACACTTGGACTGTTAAAACATCGAATTATGTAGAACGAGCCAGGTATATTATATTTGGTTTACAAACAGGTAGAAGAGACGCCATTACTAAACATGCAGGACAATTTGATCATTGTGACTTGAAAAATATTAAAGTTTATTTAAATTCACAATTCTTTCCATACGACAATTTAAATGTGTCATTCACTAAGAAGAAATACAGTATATTGTACGATATGTACGCGAGATTCCAAAGTTCATATTACGGTAAAACAAATACACCTTTATTACCACCTGACAAATATTTCGATGCCTACCCAATAGTTGTAATCGATTGTTCTAAACAAAATGAATCAGTAAAGTCTTCAAGTGTGGATATAAAAATAGAAATGGAATTCAACGATGCTATACCGGCTAATACAACTGCATACTGTTTAATTCTACATGATAAAATCGTAACATACACACCTTTAACTGGAATTGTTAAAAATGTATTGTAAGAACCGGTTTTGTTTCATTCCGCGAGTATAAAAGCAGAGCGTACAGACCGCTCCTCATCAGTTTGTTGCCTACTGTTGTATGGGTAGCATCGTATTCAATATGGCTTCTCCTAGTGGTACACCTGAAAATGTGGTAGATATTGAGAAGGAGATATCTGAGTTTTTAGATCCTCAAGGTCACCAGGAAGGAGGTGAACAAAACGTTTGCGGACAACTTCACGCCAGTAATAATGTTGAAGAAAAAGGTAAAAGAAGAAAGACTATACAAAAGAGAAAAAGGGATATTGAAGATAATATTTCTCCAAACATATTGAGTGAGGTATTTTTGCGAATATTTTACCCAATCTCTTCCAGTTTGGATAAAAGTGTTTTAATCGGTGTTATGAAATCTACAGATTATTCCCCTACTGTAATTTTAACTCATGGACCCAAAATGATTTTGTTTACGGACAGTGCTTGGGAATCGTTTATGAAACATTTGCATCTACTAGAATGCTATTTAAGTAGTAACATGTTTGGAAGAAAAACAAGAGTAGGACTTTTGGATTCAAATGTGGAAATTGATATCATTAAACAACGTGGTGATCATCAGCTACGGTTTAGAGACACAACAAGACATGATAACAAAATTCAACTTAATCGAGAGGAGTTTTTCATTTTAACTTGTGCTACTGAACCTATAACAAGATACTTGAGACAACTGGTGTTTTCAAGTTCGATTATTAAAGATTATCTGGAAGACACTTTGGACAAACAACCGGACGCACCTATATTATACGGACCTGTGGATACTTCTATATTTAATAGAGTTCCTCATGAAGTACAGATGTGGAGACAATTGGAAAAGTACGCTCAACTACATAAGAAATCAGTAAAACAGGAAGAAGAGGAAGATGGAGGAGAAGAATCAAGTGTTAGTGATGAAAATGAAAATAAGGAAAATATAAAGATGGAAACTTAAATGACAATGGTTAGTTTTTAAAACAATAACCAACATTTTGTGGGGTTAGGCCTATTGGGGACGGTGCCCACGTTAAATATACACCAACGCGCCAACAACTGTACGGCCTGGTATAAAAGTAGTACCTACCGTGGTGTGGAAATCAGTTGACCTCCTGACTTCGTAATGAGCAGACGTGTGACCTTCAAAATGGACAAGGGAGAAGAACAACAAGTAAAGTCCAAGCCTGGTATTATTGAGTTTCAAGCGTTTCGTGGTAATGATGATAGATTCATTATAAAAGAACTTGTGTTTTTGGACATGAATACAAGTGTTCCTTATTCGTTTTTATTTAAACCACCATGTTCTTATTCGTCTTTAACTAGTAAAGCCGCTACTACCAACAGATGGATTTCAAAACACTTCCATCATATCGATTGGTATGATGGTTTTACAAGTTACACGGACTTGTATCACATTATGCATCACTTTTCAGACAAGTTTACCAATATTTACACAAAGGGGCTGGAAAAGAAAAGATGGATCGAAGGATTTACTCATGTTCCGGTTAATGATGTGGAATTGGATAAGAATTATCAATACATGCTGGAAACCATATGTATTTGTACAAAAAGCCCAGAACATGATAAAGATAGACATTGCGCTTTGAAAAATGCCTATAAACTCGCCTCTTACCTTCAAAGTGGGGAATTGGGGAGTGGTGGGGGTAACGGAGAGTATATAAGTGGGGAGCAGACAGGGACCTGGCATGAGTATTACTCGAGATTCCGAGACGACAACATCTCCGAGCAAGAAGACGATCTGTAACCTGACCATGGCATCTCACCAGTTCCTTCAGACTTTGGTCGAGCAGTTCAATGCTCACTCCAAGTCAACAATATTACCTGTAAAGAAGTGCTCGGAACTAAAAGACGAGAAGCACTACATAATCCATGCTATGAAGAAGATGGAGACTACAGTTGGGGAGGCCATCTGCTGCAGTCTCAGCGAGGCACCGTTTACTCCGGGGGATGAACCAAAGTTCCAGGTGTACCTGCCCAAGAGATTCGTCCATCTTCTACAAAACGAGGATCTTCGCTCTATTCAACCCGGGTGTCTATACCTGGTGTCCCACGGCTGCACGGGTAGCAATTCTACAGAGTTGACCATCCACATCGCTGACAAGCAGCAGTGTTAGATTTAAGTTTTAATGTTGTACATATGTTGTTGTTGTAATGTTTTATAAATAAACGAATCATAAAAGACAAAAAAAAATAAAAAAAAACAAAAAATGCAACATATCAATATGTGACAGACTTCACGTATTGATATGTTGCATTTTTTTTAAACTTCGCGGGTGACCTTGACCTTTGACCTTTGCATTTCACAATTACCCCCACTACTGTAATTACCCCCACTACCGCACTAGGATTCAAACCTGCTTGGATGCGAAAAACGGTCAGTCTGTTGCCAACTAGCAAACGATGAGCACCTTGTACGAGCTTTGCATACAACGAGTTATAACTCACAAGGACTTGTTCCCAACATGTTTACAAGACAATATCCCACTAACAATAAAAGAAGATGTCAAACGCTACAGGAGGGAAAATACAGGGTATTCGGAATACTCCTGGTATAAGTTCCACGACGGGGAAAAGTTTTGTAGGCTTTGTGGCGAGGCCGCCGTCAGAGACCTTCGGCGATTCGTACAGGATGGTGGTATAAAACAATTCGGATTTCTAGCGCCACTGTTTCGATTTGAAAATTACAAGGACACCTGCGCTATTTGTTCCATTCCATTGTATCGATGGAAAAAGTTTAGAACTGTTTAATTGGATTTTCTATACCCCCACCACTATTACCCCCACCACTTTTTCATGTACCTCCAAGCGCTGTGCCTCGGCTTCATTTCTACTCCAGCAGCCAACCTAGCAACATCAAGATGTCTCTGAACGTTAGTTGCGCAAGTTACGAGGAGGTGAGCATCAAGACTCAGCAGGAGCTAAACGACTTGTACAAGGAGTTGCAGTTGATGGTGGCACGAGGCTACCGTATAAACGTGCAGGTTTACGCTTGCAATATACGGAACACCCGGCAGTCAAAGGAAGAGCCTGGACACTCCTCGACGGCTTCCTCACCAGCGTCCATGAAGACCGAGCCAGACAACTTGGACTACTTCAGCTAACTAGCAGTTGTATTTCTTGTCCTAACCATTGTAGAATATGTATATTTTTTCATTATATTAAAGAAGTAAAAGAGCAAAAACACCTATCTTGTTACTGACATATAAGCTCAGTAACAAGATAGGTTTTTTTAAAACACAATTTGGATGACCTTGAAACTTCCCCCTCCACTGCTTTGTTACCCCCACCACTTGACTATTGGTGTACATGGCACATCGCAATTGGAAACCTCATTCCATCTTCAACAGCCACACCGACAACATCAACAATGGCAAACCTACCAACAGATGAAAGATGTCCTCACGCATGTTGTGACTTCGTCCACGAGTTGGAGAAGAGGATGCAGGAGAGGGCGATAAGAAGAAAACAGATCCACTCAGAAAATATCATGATAGTCAACGGCTATCTTTTATTGTTCGGCCTTATTATGGTTGTACTTTTCATACTGTACGGCATAGTCACATGTGTCGGCAAGGTTGCAGAAGAAAACGCTCGCCACCATCAATTGGAAAGTTTCAATGTTACTTTGTAAGTTTTCCTTTTTTTTAAAACTCCGTTTGGATGACCTTGAAAATTCCCCCACTACTCCACCACACCCCCCACCACTTCACCATGTTCCTGCATGAGCATCACATCAACCGTCATTCCTTGTCCGACAAGCAACCATGGCAGACAACAACACCATCAGCCAAGCTGACTCCACTACTGATGTCGGTACAAGTACGGGTTGGACACTGTCGATCGATAGTGTACACTATTTGGAGTCAATTTGCGAACGTATGAAGGAAATACTGCGGGACAACCCTGGGATCATAATACAAATGAATTTAAATTATGATTGGTCCCAAGTTAGAATGCAAGGGGACGACAACAACGGTCAACAATCTCCACAATATTCGCCCATGTCCCCGATCTATCCTTACGGCGAGTCTGACGTCGATGAAGATGAGGCTGATGAAGATGCAGGGGACAACGAGGCTGAAGAGGAGTAAGCTTCATTCCTTTTTTTTTTAAAACCTAAATTGGATGACCTTGAGAATTCCCCCTCCACTATTTCCTTTTTTTAAAACCCAAATTAAATGACCTTGAAAATACCCCCTCCACGTACTTTTGGTTTACCCCCTCTACTTTTCAATACTGTTACCACAGTCTGTAGCTCACATCATTCCTTGCTTAGCTATCATGGCGGACAGCACTCTTTCTCGAGTTGACTCCACTACGGATGAAGAATGGCCATTTTCCTGGAATGTTCATCTGCAAGACTCGGCAGAAGTGGATATGTTGCATGAGAAATTGGTGTATGTATTAAACGAAAACCCCAACATTGAATGTAGAATGACTATGGATTTCGATGCGACAGGGGTCCACACTCAACCTTCCACTTCCAGCCAGCCTGAACCTCAGCTACAGCCAAAGAACTTTACACATCTTTACACTCCAATACGGCCGGAGGATGTGGTTATCAGCGAGGCAGACTCTACTACAAGTTATATTGAACCAACGAATTGGAAGCTTGTTGTTGACACCTTACACAAGGTCGACTTAGTATGTGACAAATTAAAGGAATTGATGATGCAAGATCCTGGTCTTCGTTTTAAAATTGATTTGTTTTTCATCTGGGGAGCACCTGCACGGGGCTCTTCGTCTGACAGCTCTCTAAGTACAACGGATGAGGAGGAGGAGGAGGACGACTAGTTATCTTTTTTAAAACTCCGTTTGGATGGCCTTGACCTTTCCCCCTCCACTGAGTTTATTTAAGGTGCACTCTCAATGACTGCAGCATCATTTCATCGCGCACCTTCACCACAGCAACATGGAAAGTCAACTCAACTACTGTTGCGAACGGAAATGTTTTTCATGGCCGAATGACATTGATGTTGCGGATGGTCTGGCGTGTAGAAAATGTGAAGCTTTTGGTCAATGCATGTGTAAGTGCAAGTCTTGGAAGAAGCCGAAACCGGAGTTGAAAACATTCCATGTGTACCAGATGAGAGGGCATAAGTACACTTGTTGCCCTGAACGTTGCATTGAATTCACATTAAAACAGCTAACTGGCTGCAAATTGTGCAACAATCATTTTGCAGGTTTTTGCAAACATTATTTAGGAGCCTGTCAGTACAGATCAACTTGGCATACAGAAGCACTCACTATCAATGAAATCGCTATAGATACACAAGAGTAGTCTTTCTACTCTTTTCTTTTTTTAAAACTCCATTTGGATGACCTTGACCTTTCCCCCTCCACCCACCTTAGTTTATATAAACCCCATTCCCACTGACCACAGCATCACTTCATCGTGCTCCCTCGTCAAAGCAACATCAGCTATGGAAAGTAAGCGCATCTCATGTTGCGAGCATAGGTGTTTGGAGATACAAGGCGTCACATATTGTGCAAAGAAGCGTTGGGAGGAAGAGACGGGGACAACCTATTGCTGTGAGGATAAGTGTTTCCTCTTACCAAAGTGGCAAGTGGATGGGCTGGCCTGCCGGCAATGTGAATGCTTCGGATGTTGCAGGTGTAGATGCAAGAACCAACAGCTGCCACCACCGGTACTACAAACTTTCAAAATCTACAAATCCAAATACTTTTATACTTGTTGTCCGCAGCGGTGTATTAAATTTCACTTCTCCAATCTTACCAATTGTCGGAAGTGCTACGGACAACCTGATGGGTGGTGCACCTGTTTTTTAGACTCCTGCCGCTACAGATCGGATTGGTTTACAGATCCGTTGGAAATTGATGAGGTCGCCCAGGAAGCACAAGAGTAGTCTTTCTACTCTTCAACTTTTTTAAAACTCAATTTGGATGACCTTGAGATTTCCCCCTCCACTTCCCCATATACCTAGAGTACACAGAGCCTGATAGTCAGTCACTCGGTGGCTGTCGTGGGGTGCGCATCGGTGTCGGCGCTCCGTTGTTAGGTTTTCAAGGTCACAGTAATATCAAATTGTTGGTGTTGTGCTGGTTCAAGGTCACCTGAGGAATAACCGATTGCCCATTTAGGCAGAGTCATGTCAGAAACTCGAGTTTAACTTGGCACTTTTGCCGTTTCTCGTCGAAAATTCGCTCCAAGTGGTCAAGGTCACGGGGACTCTGACTGAAACTCGGAGCGTAGTGCGAGAAACGGCAAAAGTGCCAAAAAATTTTAAGTTTCGGCGTGACCTTGACCTCATTGGCGTCGGTGACGTCATTTTGATGACGTAAGGGGTGATGACGTCATCAGCACGTCATTTCTGTGACGTCATGGGTGTGACGTCATAGAAATGACGTCATTGGTGATGACGTCATCGATGACGCAATCGATGACGTCATCGATGACGTCATCGGTGAGGTCATTGACCTCGATGACGTCATCCCTCAGGTGACCTTGAACTGAGCCAGCACCAACAATTTGACACTACTTATTATTTAAATGTATCAAGGGTGTGACTTTATTTGTGTAGTTATTTATTTATTGATTCATCACTTTTGTGTAAAATCTGATTTTTTTGCGAATTGCCCTATATGAAAAGGGCTACATCATTCCGGTAGTAGTCACGATAACACCTAGGCCCAGGACATTGTTACTTTTTCGTTTTGAGGTCAACAGGGGCCAAAAACACCGTTCGTTCAAATTCAACTCAGGTATGTGTGTGTCCGTGAACACAATAACTTTTGAACGGATCCTCCGATTTTGATCAAATTTGGTACAGTAAAGTAAGGCAGCATTTACTTAATCGAGTTCAAAAACCAGAATGATTGGACAATAGTAACGGAGTTTTATAAAGTTTCAAAAGGGTCAATCCTTTTTACCTTAATTTTTTTATTCAATAAATTTAACTTAAACCATTTACAAGAGCTGAAAAACAAACATTACGTTATTTCGAATTTTTTACTTAGCTTAAATGGTTATGGAGGAAATAAAAAAAATATGTTTCCCATTTTATTTTATGGGAAATCCACAAAACCGTCTATCTTGCTCATTTATTGGCATATTTTGATAAAGTTTGGTATGTATATTCATTGGGAAGGGTTTAACTTATATTTGCTTAAAAAGCCCATATGACGCAAACCTACGTACTAACCCCGTGGGATCTTTGGGAAAATAAAAAGAATTCCATAACTTGATACAATTTAATATGTAAATTGACTGGGTAACATTTACCATGTATTTACGGTACTTATAAACCTCATATTGCAACAAAACTACACACTCGCCCCATGGTTTTATGGCGAAATAAAAAATATACCAAATTTCCGTTGGAAATTCGCTGAGTACGCAGGTCTGCTACGACGGGGTCTTATGTTATTTTTAATCCCTTGTGTCATTACGATTAGGGTATATCTTGGGTATACTTTCATTCCTAAATAAAGAGGAAAAACTGTACCGTTTCTGTTAAAATTTCCAATTTACAGCAGTTAGTATAAATATCAAATTTTAAAAATATGTTTGATAAATTTAAAACGATTAGTCCATTGTAATGTTTTTCATGATAAGAAAATATTGGCTTTGTTCGCTGAACATTTTATTGACATTGTCATGAAGACTTTTAAGATCTGATAAAATATTAACAGAAAATCCTCTCACGAAATTCGGATATTAGGATTTGATGTATCTAAGCAAGGTCCATATAAATTATCCATAAAGTTATATTTTTTACTCAATGCTTATTATTAGAAAAATAGTTAAATATTAAACACATGTCACCATGTTATTGAACTAGTTATCCTGATAGTCCGTTTATACAAAAATATAAGAGAAATAAAAAGAGTAAAAAAAGTGCATTTGTTTCTCTATGCATTTTAAAACTGAAGTATATTTATGTTTCGTGTTTCAAGAATATTGCTCTCTAGGGAGGGTAATTTGTATGGTAATGTGGATCTGCAGTCAAAAGACTTAACTTGCGTATTTGTATAAAATTTCTCCTGCTGAAGCATACAAATCGTTTTCACGCTTGTACGGTACCAAAATTGTTGAATGCACTCCATATTCAGACATCTGTTACCATATTTATTCGAATTTTTTATAACGCCAAAATTGTGGCTATAATTAAAAAATGTAAAAATGTTATTAGGGGAGCGAGTGATTTATTGCAGTTAAGTTTTACTGCTCATCTTTAATAGTCCAGTCGTTTATATACGTGATCCTATGTCAATTCATTCATGATTAATTATAGATTATCTGTTTTGGTGTCCGTTAGGTCCCAATTTTTTAACCTACAATCTTTCTCTTTGTTTTAATGGCAAAACTACAAGAAAGTTAGTGGGCTCATAATTTTTTTATTTGAAATTGAGCTAATCAAATCAACGAGTGGTTCAATCGGAGAAAATTACTGAAATGGAGTAGAAATTTTAATGAAAGGAGTGAAAATTTGTTATTTTCAATTTACAGACTCTTCCTGCCCCATCCCTTATTTTTGGGCATGATCCTCAATGAGGATGTCAGGAGATTTTTCTGAGGAAGGTCAGGCGATGCCAAAGAACACATTTAAAAAAGTTGACTGTCCAAAACTATTTAATTTTCCCCGCCTATTTTATAACCCTATCGTAAACGTCAAGTGTCCACACCGTACCGGCCTTACCTGGGGTTCGCAAGTTGCAGCGGTGCGGCGCCCTAACCCGCGGCACTGTTTGGTCAATGTGGGGTGTCTCTTCTCCGTCAAGAGGGGGGGGAGGTGTCCCCCCCTCCAACACCACAATCGATGTGTTCCATAAATAATCTCGCCACTGTGTTACATATTTATTCAGCCCTATCAACACATCAATCACGTTTTTCTAGCTTCTTCTACAATATCAAGAAATTTGGAAAACCCTAAGAGTTATTTCCAAAAGTAATTTTATTAACTTTTAATAATGAAATATTATAAATTAAGCAACTTTTTCTCAGTCCTTTCTCTTCCTTGATAACTAGATAGAATTTGGTCTCAATACAAGATCTTTTTCCAAGAGTAAATCATTTCTTGATATTCTCTTGAAACTTTTATAGCTGATGCAATATTGGAAAAAAGTGTGGAATATAACGAATAAGCCGTTACCTCCCATTTAATATTGTTACAAACATCTAAATGTTTTTAACCTTCACAGATTTCTCGCATGACTTGTCGAGAAAATCTATAAAATATTAATTGTAGACAGTTCAATATACAGGGTGTCTTTAAAGTACGTTACCAAACCTAATGGTTATTTGGGTCTAAATAGCAAATAGTCCGCATGAAGGTATTTCCTAAAATGCATATTTACCTAAATATTTGCCGTTTTCCACTTAATACTTTTTATCTTGGTGACTGATCGTTGGCATGGACCTACCAATCTCCATTAAAACATCGGATGTGTATATTTAAATGGTGGCCATTTAAACATTTTAAACTGAAATATCTGCAAACCTATAAATTTATTCAAATTTTACAGGAGACAGAAATGTTTACGTATTTAATTATCTAACTAATGATACCAAGTTTGTATGGATCTTATTACAATATCGATTTTAATAGAGCCGTAGGCTACCTTATTGTGATTTTTCTATTAAAATGACAATAATTTTCATTAATTAATTAATAATGCGAAATCAATGTATCTCAGATGAAAAATCTAAATAACTTCAGTATTTGTAGTCACATTCTTATAAACTAGGTATTATTGGTAATACAATTAAAGTTTTCAATTTTTTTGTCTGTTGTAAAATTTTGATATAATCATCGTTTTTAAGATATTTTAGTTTTAACATTTTTTTAAAAAAAAATAAACATTGCAAACATAATTTTTTGTGGAAATTGGCATTGATATTATAAAGGTCCATGCAAAACATATAAAGTTCCTACAACAATATGTCGCCGAAATAAAAATTATTAAGTGTAAAAACAAAATATATCTAGGTAAATATGCATTTTAGGATATACATTCATATGAACCTTTAACCCTTTTGCTTAATTTGACCCAGATAACCATATTATGAAGTTTGGTGACGTACGTTAGACACCCTGTATAATAAGCCTACATCGAAGGTCTTAGCAGAGTACAATGCTGCAAAATAATGTACGAGCAGGTGGCAGAGTAACTTTGAACGTGGCAGGTGATCAAACATTGGATTAAAATTATCCAGAATTGCCGAAAATTGAAAATTCAATAACTCCCGATACATCCAATCTTTTGAGTTCGGGTTTTCGACATATTGTTGAAGGTTCAATGACTTCTACAATGCAATGGTGTATATGACGTAAATCAATGATCGAAAATAATCTTCCCCAAACTTTAACTGCAGAGTCTGCAGTACCTCTAACACGTTCCCTAATACCCTTGATATAGCCATGAAAAGTCTACGTATACTCCTGCATATGGTACATCTCAATCCTTGCCCTAAAGTCCTCTTAGGGCATTTGAAAGTACTTTATTCTTCTTATTGGTCTTATTTAGGGACTTATTTTAAGTCTTCTTACAACATATATGCATGGCTTCGGAAGAGGATATTTATGTTTTCTTAAAGTAAAATAATTTAAAGGAGTAAAAGTTGTTTCGTCAAACATTCAGTAAAGCAACCACTGTTCGTCTCTACAATTGGAAATGCTACGTGACGCATTCGCAGAGAAAATTAAAGGCTTCCCGATATGTAATTGTTATACTTTTCTCTTTCCCTCTCCATCAAATTCAGTCAATAGCATATTTTTACAGCATACGAAAAATACGTGTATTACAGATATGTAAATTATATTGTAATAAATCCATGGAAAAATAAGAAGTCCATTACAGGCATGGAAAAATATATGACATCACTCTCTCAGATATATTTTGGTGGTGCCATTAGTTTTTGCTTTCGGTTGACATAACAATCAAGCATATTACATACAACTGGGTAGAATTTGTACATCTAATTGTCTTTTAGGCTTACATACTAAAGGAAATGTATTAGAGTAAAATTATGATTTTATAACATTTTATAAAACTGTCTCGAATTTTCTGAGTGTTTCTATTGAAGTCTCATAAAAAAGGATGAGAATATTGTTACTTCTAAAATCACAAAGGCCCTCCACACCAATTTTTAACAGCAGTGAAAAATATATTACTGACAATGAAAATACAATGAAATATAGAGTACTACTACTCATTCAGCAGATATACTCTTCTAATTTATTAAGGAAATGTGCAGTGTAATTTTTAAGTATTTAAACCCCACCGGCAACAGATAAGGTATTTGATATATCGAGGACGCAACAGAAAACAGGCCAGTGAAGCGCGTTCACTATTGGCGGGAAAGTGCACCTCAGATCGACTGAGACGATCTCCCCTGAACGGCCATAAAATCGCTAATAGTAATAAATAACAAATTGTATACCGTAGTATAGGTAATATCAAATATTATACCAGAAATAAGTCGTTTTAAAATATATTGCAACTGTATATAAAAGTAACTTTCCTAAGTTTTATTTTATAAAAGAATTTGATTTGCAAACTTTTTTTATTACTGGCAATATTTTTGTCTTTAAAAGTCTGCAGTACCTCCGCCATCTTGGATTTTAGTCCCATAGTGTCTTTAAAACACTTAATCTCGATAATCTTGTATCGATTTTGCATGAAACTAATATATTCACCATAATGGTATTTTGGTTTTTATGATATGGATACATTTTTAATAAATCTCCTAAAAATGGTTTAACATGGTTTAAAATGGTTTTAATATATAATTATATTTTATTCATTATTCGAGGGGATACTTTTAAAAATTTTATTAATTAAATGTTATCTTTAAAGATTAAATTTTTAAAGATAAATGTACTGCTGTATGCTTTGTAATGTTCTTAAGGCACTTATGTTCTCTTATTCAATTGTTACTGAAACCCTCTTATGAAAATCAACAATATTTTATTGTCTTTGATGGAGATGTCTGACAACCACTGTGCTAATTTATTGATGGCAACCTCAACACAGCTTATGCTCTCGAGGTGCCTATCCATGATGTATTGGTATGATTAGAGCTTATTATGTATTTTGTAAACATTGTTTATACTTATTATATATTTATGTTTCTGTTGTATACACCTGTACATTAATGGAATAAAGAATTTATTTATTTATTTTTAAATTTTTTATCACGTCAAATGAAAGTTACTATGGTAAAAAATAATAAAATAACATCAAGTTTGAAAACTTCTGCCGAAAAACAAATTCACAGTAATGTTTTGAATTTGACATTGTTCTTATGGGACAAAATACAAAAATGACGGAGGTACTGCAGACTCCGAGATAATACACAATTGTTAAAATTTCCATCGCACTATTTTCATGCAACTTACTTACTTATTGTCATGCTATGTGGTACCTGTTCGACAGTGGCTGATCGAATAGGATACGGACCGAGTGCTCGCTGCTACAAAAATCGGCAGTTAGTTCCAATCCAGGCTACATATCCGATTTTCAATTCAAAACCACTCATCCAATTCCCTTTATTGTCACCGAAACGTAGAAAATGCAATGGAAAGTGTGAAAGTCGTTCGGGAGTTGTTAACCAAGTGAAAACTTCGCACAATCTGTTTAGCTTTGTGCTTTTGTGGATTAATCGGTCTCGTTTCGGAATTCCGGTCCCAAAACCGCAAATGTCAACCCCAAAAGTGAAATAAGGTTGAACACCTGGTTTTCGAACTTGTTTTGGCGAACTGCCGTTTTTGGCGAATGTCCAAGGAAAGTTCCTTAGGCACGATCTAATTAGTTAATCTAATCGGTGTCGGGCCCTTTCTTCGGTTCCTCATCGGCTGTGTCGGTGATCGTCGGGTTTGTATGCAGAGGAGGTTCGCCCCAGATAACTACACGTCCGTCACTCACGCTTCCCCTCTCTCCTCTCCCCCTCGTTCCTCCTCATCCCTCCCTCCTACTTCGGTATTTATGACAATGAACGTTTAGTTCTAATTGTCTATTCGAAGAATAGGCTCTAGAGTCATATTGCAAATGTAATGTCCGACGATTACTCTCGATAGAAGTCACAGATCAGTCTCAAATTTCAGTCGAATATTCTTTGTGCAATTTTTAAGGCTAAGTTCGTTGTTGAAAACATTTGGTTGGATATTAATAAAATAAACCTAAAATTTAACTTTTTAATTTTCCCCATAAGAAATGCATTTGAGGTATTTTTAGTCGTCGGTCCTTTGTTTACATTTTGGCAACGTCTTTGCGAGTCTTAACAATCAAGACTGAGACGTTCTGCTTAGTCTACTGACCGGCTCAATTCCAGTTCAGTCCAAATTATTGGATTCAGAACAGAACGGAGAACGGGAACGGAGTGAAGTAGTCGCATAAACAAAACCAAAGTTGTTTTCCAAGGATCAAATTTTTTGAATGTGTCAATCCCTAATGCAAAAGTTTAAGTTTCTTCTTCGAATAGACGCTTACGGGATGTACGAGCGTACTCCTAGTTAGTATAGTTTACTTCACGTTCAGTAGTTAAACTGGCATTCGTTTGCAAACTTATTAGTGGGAAATTTTCGAGGAGATTTTTGAAAGCGATGAGGGATGAATTTAGAAAACAAAACTGATATGATATTCAAAGAGTGGGAAGTTTCTGCTGAAACAATTAACAATGTGTAACATTGAAATAGTACGCTGAAAAAAGTTATGGATTCGTTAATACAGAATGTTGATAAAATATAAACATTAGTCATACTAAAATCTTAAATATTATTAACTAGAAAAATGCAATTGCAGTTCTTTAATTTATTTAATTGCACATTGCTTCCAGATAAAAATAAACAGAAATTTAAAGCCCATATAAGTTATGTTTATTATTTTAGTTAGATGCCTATGTTACGATATGGTAGTTCTCAACCATGGGTTGACGTTTGAATCCAAGCAAATTATTCTGTTAAAAGACCTATTTACTTACATGGGCCTACTATGATATAAATTATTTTCAAATACTGTACGATGAATAAATAAGGTTTTGAAATATAACCTCCAAATAAGTAGTGCAGTACAACGTGAAATAGTTTTACAACAAACTTTCTTCTATGCCTAACAAAGTATTCAAAGGAATTTGATCATTTCCCCCAAACAATTTAAAATGATTGTTTGATTTTTTCATCATTAGATCATTTACTTATTTTGTTACAAAACTACTGTACTACAAATACTGTAACTGTTATAGTTTATGATACTAAATAAAGGGAATCAAAAGGTTATAAACCATAACTTATTGAATATCGATTGGCATTTGACTTGAAGTATAAATGGTTGATTGAAGGCAATAACACTTAGAGAAATTGAATGGTCTTATAAAATTTTAACAGACCTCGACTTTGAGCACGAACTAACTTTTTCTTTTGTTTTCCTTTACGTAAACATACTATTATTGCACTCTTATGTTTTCCTATTATACTTTATTTATATAGTGTGGTAACTGCTTTTACTCTGAAGTATTGCTTTTAATTTTATTCAAAATAAGCTTAAGATAGATTTTAAGAGTGCTACATTAAAGAGTGCTACTAGCATAGCCAATTATTAAGTAACTGTTTTAAATGCACCACCGTGTTTTTTGTTTGTTTGTTTTTTTTGTTTTTTTTTGTTTGTTTTTTTTGTTTTTTTTTGTTTTTTTTTTGTTTTTTTTTTGTTTTTTTTGTTTTTGTTTTTTTTTTTGGGGGGGGGGGTTGTTAGCCAAAATAATATAAAATTATAATCAGACATCTCTTGCAGAACAATTTTAATGTAGATATAATAACTTTTGTCGACCATTTCAGTCGTTGAACTACTTTTCCTAAAATAATTCAATTATGTTTCAAATGGAAGCATTCCCTATTAAACTCCAAGGTTTAACCAGAATTTTAATTTTGTTCCCCATTTATTTGCATGACTGTTGATTTAGAGGTCCAGGGAAGGAGTAATTTCGACATACAGTAAATGTTTTTCTAGTTTTCCGATTTAAGTTGATTGAAACCAACGCATCGACTTACCATATTCTTGCTATATTCATACTTTTTACCTTTACAAACTCCAGAGTGTTTTCAAAATAACCTTAAATTATTACGTAGATAATCTATTAATGTAAGAAAGCCTAACTTATTGACTATACGACTGCTGTATAACCATTTCAGCGTGTTTGTATAAAAAAAACATGCCAAAACACATATTAGAAAACCGATATGGTTGATAAAAGATAGGTACACGAAACTACAAAACCTAGTACCGGTATTTTGGCAAGCCCATCCTCCTGTACACAATGACGTTTAAGAACGTTCATTGAATTTCAATTGAGGGGTCTACGTCATCGATAAGGTGAGCATGAGATCAGAAGAGGTGGCAGCAAAACTGCTGAATGTTTGTCCATGCGTCATATTCCATCCTTTTGGAAACGGCCTTTATAATGGAATATTTCAATATTCGTAACTAATAGGCCTAATAGGAACGCCGTTTGGGAAAAATAGGAAAACGTTTTAGGCTGGCCATGCTTAGCTAAATAATTAACACACTTCAAAATTTGATTTCACTGTCTACTATAAAAAAATTAAATACGACTTCGAACAACTGTTGTGGTAGAAAATCTTATGGGATATAGCCAAGCTCTCTTCACAATCTTGGGTCTGAACTGTAGAAATGAAAGGAGCGCATCCCGGCGAATCCAATGCTGATTTCTATCTCGCGTGAATTAGTAGCATTTCCCCTGTGCGAGCAAGAACCTGTTTGATGCACTTGTGAAGGCAGGTCAGGTCACAACGCCTTCTGGACATCGTGAGCAGCGGCGGCTACGGGGGCCACGACCACGCCAGTCTTGCCGTGGACGCGCCTCCGGTAGCACGTAGCTGCAGTGGACTAGGCCCATCCTCGCACCCCGTCAACCTGCGGTACGTGTGCGTCCTACCTATAGAGGTTCTTCCTAAGTTAACTTTTACTTTTTAAATTGCCTATTTTTATATCATCCAGAATTTAAATAAAATCCACCTTGAAGATTCCTAGATAAATTTGGAACTGACACTCCTCATATTATTAGATGTTTTACTTGTCACAGTCGTTAAGTTATGTCTGTCAGTTTAATCTTATTCACTTATACTGTAATATGTCTTGAGATTTTGTCTACAAGGCATAGTTTCGGGTTAAATTTTTAAAGCTGTGGTGTTACATGGATATTGTGGTAACCCTGCATGTGAAATCAATTGTAAGTCAAAAATTATTTGCCACATATTGTATTCAATTTTGTTCAACTTAATTTATAAATGTTATGTGATCGATTTGATTGAACTACCTCGTTTTTGTTGACACCCGAATGAACGGCCCTTAAACTCGAATGCACTGAAGTTCAGTTAAATATCATGTAATGGGTTCAAACAATCGGAAAAATTTTACCTAAATATCTTTGATTCTGACGTTTTATTAATAGATTTCTAAGTTATCTACTCGGTTATCTATTATAGTTATAACGTATTACAAACTATTAAATCTTAGTATTCATTAGTTCAGTCAGGAATGGTTTTCAAGTGTTTCTTAGTATAATAATGATGTTTAAGAATAAAATTAGTTGCAAGAAGGAAACGCCAAAAGCATTGCTTATGCATATGATATGACATCATTAAGCTACTGGGAGTGTATACAAATTTAAAAGATCCTTTTAAGATTGTAAGGGGATAAAGAACACATTCAGACAACTAGGCCTATGGTGGGTCTCTTATTTCATGGTTTGGAACCGGGCAGGTATTTTGGAAAGTTTGGTCCGATTTCCCAAGTGCTGGGAAATATTTGAATTATTTTTTTTAATTAATGTTTTAAGGGCTTCATATTTTTATTCATAAACAAGTAACTTTGTATTAGTTGATTTTGGTTTATTTAATTATTATAAATTACGCCTAACACTAACACTTAATAACAGTATAACCTTCTTAAGACCTCGGTATTTAAAGGAAGGTATATTTGGTATATAGTTAATAAACACAAGAGCTTATAAATTACAAAAACTAAGTTTTACCGATGACAAAATTAATCCTTCCTCTCTCCCCCTTCTTTCATCGGAGTACGCGGACATAACCGACTTATTTACAGTTGATTATTAATCTGAAGGAAATTACTATTCACATCGGAAAATAAAATGAAAATTCCCATTAGGCCTACTTAAAGTTTTGAATAAAACCAAATATGAAAGGTTTTTTCATTTTATAACTGAACAAAGCTGTATCTTCAAATACAATGGTAAAATTATCATTTATTAAATTGTAAGAGACGGAAAGTTTATTGTTGTAGTGGTAAATCTTAAGCTATTTAAACTTCGTTGTACTGTAGGCCTATAACCGTGTTTGAAGGAGTGACTATAGAAATAAAGACAAGTATCATCTTCCAAAACTATATATCTTTGTGAACAAATAAGGCGAATCGGCAATAAGAGTCATTCAGGCATAAATTCATTATGTCACTGTTTTATGGGAGATGACCAGATGTAAGTTACCTACAGTCGGTCTTAGAAACTTGGAGGGAGATATAATTATCCTGAAAACCTGAATTATACCGGTAAGGAAAGAAGTTAACACTACTTTATAAAAATTTACAACACCCCCGTCGCAGCACACCTGTGTACTCAGCGAATTTCCAATGTATTTTTGTGATATTTTTACTTCCCATAAACACTATAGGAATGAGTATGTAGGTTTGCTGCCATGGATTGTTGTTCGAAAATATAAAATAAACTGTAATTAGTGAAGACTAATATAAAATTTTATCAATATTCGGCTTTATTATATTTTTTATATAAACACCATGGGGTTAGTATGTAGGTCCACCGTAATAGTTTATTCCCTATGAGGAAATTCGCTAAAAACATATCAATCCCAAAAGGTTATAGGCGATAACAAAGTATGGGTACTGTAAAAGTAGGCCTTTTATTCAATTTATAAACGTAATCAATCGCAACATTAAAACAAACCATTATTTTCTATTATAAGTTAACTAAAGTCAGTTTATTTGGGTTTTTAATTAGGGATTCGCATTTTTTATTTACAACGGGGTGTATCAAACTCTAACCCCCTTTCTCCATTATAATAAACATAACTTACCCTACCCTTTACTAATATTATTAGATTTGAAGTTTAAGGTTTGAAAGTGATGTTGATTGTTGAAGTAAAAGCATTGATTATGTTCACTAACGTGAATAGACCTCTCATCCAATGTATTTAGTTTGAGGCAAAAATTTTGAAGTTTCGTATACGCGGTGCCAGAGTCGCTGCCATCGATGTTGTTATTATTCAGCTGGGTTTGCAGTGCTGCCAAAACACTTTACCACAACATAAACATAACCCTCCGTTATAAAATATTCCACCCTTGGTTGAGAAGAGTGGTAATAGAGTTATGTATCATTGTCATTTGTACTTCATGTACGCCGCTGAAGATCGCACCACCGTCAATAGGTTTCAAACCCGCCTATGCTATGAGAAGTCTATATTCACGTTAGTGTACATAGTCAAAGGTAAAAGCCTAAGGAACAGTTTGAATTGTAATTTATACATAGTTTTATATAATCATACATAAACACGGAAATAACTTTTTGATGATCATCGCATACGTGTTGTTATAAGCACTAAATTTTCGTCATACAACACTTTATTTCATAATATTAACAAACAGGTAGGGGCCTAATATATTTCGGCGTTCCATGACGCCATCTTCAGACCGACTGGTTAGAATCAAGATGGCGGACTGTGTAGGCGGCTTGCCGTCAGGTGCGCTAGTTGTCTCTTGAAATAAAGTGTTGTATGACGAAAATTGTGTTTTTAATTTAGTAATAAACACGGACAAAATAGAAGGTATGTGTAAAATAAAAGTTTTTACATTTAAATTCTTTACTAAAAACAAAAAATTATGTTTTGGCAGTTTGAACTACAATCATAGACTTTGGTAATAATTTATAAAAGTGTGTAATTAATAGAAAATGTTAAATCATTTAACGGACAAGAGAAGGGGTAGTTGAGCAGTGCTAGGTGGAGCATCCAACTACTTTCGGACGCTCCAATATTTTTGACCCTCGAAAATCCTTTGACAATCGGCGCAGTTTGGTATGAGCCATGTTTGCATTAAAAATATATCAAGGTGTAACTTACTCAAGAAACGCTCAAACACTTGCACTATTGCTGAGGCCGATGGTAAACTCTACTTAAATTTCTCCCTTGATCCTTGACCAATCATAAAATTAATCAAATTAGCTCCTGTTTTTCGTACCATAATAAAATAAATCAGAAAAACAAGAAATATCGACTTTGGTTGGTTTATATACTAGGCCTATCCCAAAGGGCAATACAAAATGCACCTGCTGCAATTTTTTGCCTCACAACAAAATGTATGGGAGTAGTAAAAACTTTTAAACCGTTAATTCCGTAGCCTTGACATGCTGTGGGACTGCTAACGGTGCGTAAGATAAACAAACTTTTCAACGGAATTAAGTAAATTTATTTTACATTATTTATTGGGTTCTAATTTTTATTTTGTATTGTACAGTGCTGTAGTAAGCCTATCTAACTACTCCATTCCCTTAGTTTCACTTAATGTATGCAAATTATTTACTAGACTTACATTATTTTTATAACATTTCCTGCATTATTATTTTTGTATTAGTCATTATATACTTTCTTAATCTTTCCTATATACGTTTTGAAATAAATCTTGGTAATTAATTCTTAGTTTATATCCCAACATTTTATATTTTATCCAAGAAGCAGTTTTTGCAGTATGTAGTGAAAACGATTGTAGAAAACATAGGTCCAAGTAATATTGATTATTGACGGCTGGATTTATTGCCCTTCACAGTTGGTTATCTGGTTTACGTTTTTTGACACTTAAATTGACACTTTCCGTGTTAATTTATATTTGCATGAATTAGTAAGTCTCGGATACAAACGCTATGACCGAGAAATGTAGATAATCAGACAACTAATTGTAGAAAAACTTAACCATCTGTTAGGTTGATTTTCGCAAAAGCAATGGAAAATATTAGTAATGGCTGGGTAGCTGAGTGGTTATTGTGTTCGCCTTTGAACTTGAAGGTTGCCGGTTCGATCCTGAGAAAACTTAGTAGCTTTTTAATGGTTTAAAACTGGACCTAGCTGTCATTGGTTGTTAAGCTATTAATTAATAACCCTGTGTAAAAAAACCGGCTGATAAAAAAAGTGACAAAGCTACATAAGGCATCACACCCATTGTACACTCATCCTTCATTCATATCCGTCTTAATATACGCACTGGTAGGGTCGGCGTCTTAAAAAGTGATTAAGTTATAACGCAAATTAACAATAAAATAAATTGGCTTACATTAGCATGTTAATTTGAATAAATAAATAATACTAAGCCGTTTTTTGATGTTTTTATAGTTTATTTTTTTTTACTTTTTTGTATACTGTGAACATGTTTTAACAATAGTAGTTTTAGAGATATTTAACTTTGACAATTTAAAATGACTGTTATGTTGATGCTGTAAGATAGAGATTTTTTATTAGCGAATTTCCCCATAGGAAGTACGATATTACTGTAGTAGTCAATGTAAGACCTAAGCCCGGGACCATGATACTTTTTATTTTGAGGTCTCTAGAAGCCCAAAACCTCATTCGTTCAAATTTTTATGGATGCAAACGTTACGATTTTTATATATGTGTCCGTTAACACGAAAACTCTCGAAAGGAACCTCTGGTTTTTATGAAATTTCGTTCAGAGATGTAAGGCAGCATTCATCAGGCTAGGTTCGAAAACCAGCGTGATCGGATCTTGGGAATGGGATTTCATGGGGTTCCAAAAGGGTCAAAATGGGTTTTGGGCATTTTTGGACCTCAATTTTCTTAATTCAACAAATTTAACTGAAACCATTCAAAAGAATTTGAAAAAAACAAACAATTTAGTATTTTGAATTTTTAACCTGGCTTAACAGATTAAGGAGAAAATTCAAAAATATGTTTTCCATGTTATTCCTATGGTAAATAAACAAACAACTATATCTTACTTATATATTGACATAACTTGATAAAATGTGGCATGTACATTTACTAGGTAGAGTGTAACTATATTTGCTTACAACACCTCTATGGCGACAAACCTCCATACTCACCCCCTTGGGGTTTATGGGGAAAATAAAAATACAAAAATTTTATAGTAAAATTGAGCATGTAGCTGCACTTGTCGTCTATTTGCTTACAACACTCCCATGGCATCAAACCTTAATGCTCAATCCCATCGTGCGTAGGGGGAGAATAAAAATACCACATTCCATTGGGGAATTCGCTGAGTACGCAGGTCTGCTACGATGGGGTTATTAATTTGATGCATTTGAAGCCGAATAAACGTAAATGCTAAGTTTCAACCAAAGAAATTGAAGAATTTTGAAAATCATCTCAATTAAGTAAATATTAAAAATGCAAAAACATATTACGGAACACGAAAGGGGATAAAAGACACCTGTAACTATATACTTAATTAGTTTTTCTACGAGGTAACCCCTTTAAGGATTGGACGGTTCAAGTTGGAAATCTTATATAATACGAAAGCATAAAGTGCCTGCAATAAAAATAATGTTTGGTAAAATAATAAAATGCTGCCAGTTTATTTGCCAAACAGGAGAAATATATATACACTATAACGTACCAAGTAGAATAAGTTTTCTTAATCCAGTCTACATTGAAGGTGCATCTCTCGTCACATTAATTTAAAAGCCAACCAGGCCTAACATCAGAGAAATATCATAGAATGTTTCAGCGATTTCGCTCTTCTTGCAATGATTACATCCTCTTATTCCGCAAAGCCACATTTTCAGAGAGAGTTAATTTTCTTCTAATGGCTGCCCCGCCATAGGTGCCTGGGATCGAGACCAAGTTTTCGCGTGGTACTTTCTCTGGCCAAGCTTGCGGCTCGCACGGACGTCCCTCAAGTAGGCCACTGGCCGTTGACCGCTACCTAGGCCCGCCCCTTGGTCCACTCAAACCAAAAAATCCCAGGAAATGTTTGTGAACTTAACATTTTATGTGTTACGTAATAGCTACAAGAGATATATGCAAAAAGCTACATTACAACATAACTTAAAAATAATAAATACTCAGTACAAGAGAATAATTATAAAAAAGACCTTTTGCATAGAAAAGTGTGTTCCACACAAAAAAGTAAATTTGGTATATGTGAAGTCATTCTCAAATAAGAAAGTACGTCATTACGATATAGGCACAGTGTGACCTAGCCCATGATAATTTTTTTAAATCTCCATAAACCGGAATTTTTTTCTAATTGTTTAATCAAAATATTTTAATTAAAACTAAAATTTTTATTTTCTATCATATTTACGTAGTCTATTTTACTGGATGTGGTCAGTTTATAGAATGTTACTCAATGTCATTCTTAAGAGAAAGCCAACTGTAACACTCTTATTTATGAAAAATGAAGAAATCAGGCACTAAAATTGATTTGAAATCCGTTAAGTTTGCAGGTCTGCTTTAAGGGTTTATCATTATGACCGTGAACTGTAAGAGAATCTTTTGTCGTAGCATATCTGAGCTTGTTTGCAATACTGTACTTTATATCTTGTCGCTTGGTTTTCCTATCGAGGAATGTTACTAGTTGCATTATCGTGCATTAAAAAAAGTTAACGTACACATAATTCTTGTTTAATAATAAACTAATTGGTTATTTAATAAAAAATGCCCTTTAAATCCACTTTTCAGTTTCTACCATAATATTAATTTGAAAATAATTTTAAGAGTTTGTCCCAGTATTTTTACTGTAAGTATTTTGAAAGGAACCATTTAAAATAATAATCATCATGAGTGGTCAGTATCAACTTTCAAAGACATAGTTCCGGGATTAAAAAGCCAACATAAAACTACAAAATTTATAGCGTTATTTTTATTACAGCGAACACAGGAAGTGCCTACTGTATATTGCTGTCTGATGGTTGGAAGGCCTAATTATTGCAAGCGGAACAGTGTGGTGGTGGCTGTATGACCAGTAAATTATGATAACGAAATGCGCGTGCGCGCTGTGCGAGAATTCGCCATGCGTGAAATGAAGCTACAATCAGAGCGCAGCGCCGCGCCGGCGTACAGCCCGCGCATGCGCTGATGCATGTTTATGCGGCTTCTTCCGTGTAAAACACTTGTATCTAGAACCGTTGAATAAGCACCAATAATTATATCATAAAGATGTACATTATTAAACAAAACTTGACCCCTTGCATAAGTAAGTCTTAAATACGGGTTTTAGACACACGAGAGCTCGGCATTTGACGAAAGTAGTTTTTTTTATATTAATTATGCAATTCGCACATAAACTGATTGTTACATTAATAATAATAATGCTTTATTCTCAAAAAATAAAAATACAGGATACAAACAATACAGAAAAGAAGTACAATTGAGGGTCCCCGCATGGGCTGAAGCCTGTGCGCGGGGACCGAGTTCAAAATTCAAGTCCCTCACTGAACGCACAGATAATTATTTTACCCTGTGAACAACGAAACTAAAAACTAATAAACTATCTTAACTAAACCAAAGAGTTACTTTGAGTTTAATTTTTTTACACACACACACATATATATATATATATATTTTTTTTCCTAAGGAGTATAGAAGTTTTATACACTAATAAAAATAACTAGAAGAGAAACAATTACAAATGAAACACAAGGTTGCTCTACTGAATGCAACTGGGGGAAGTTAGGAGTGTGATAAGTTGTTACTATCTAAAAATATGTTAAAAATCCCTGACCGGCCAGAACCAAGGATTCAGTTCAGCCAGCATAGACGGAAGTAATCATGGCGGCAGCGGCAGCTCTTCCGATCGCAACTAACCATTTAATAATTTTGTTCTTAAACGAAATCAAACTAAAGTGGCGAATATCTCTAATTTCATTTGGTATATTTTGATAGAGGACATGTTCTATATAGAGAGAATTTGTTGTATTGACGGATTTCGAAATTCTTGGATTTACGGTACCAACACGCGTCCTGTACCGCGTGTTGTACGTATGATCGGATTTGTCTAACATGCTAAAATCTCTTTTGAAGCAAAATGTGAGCAAAGACTTAATAAATAACTGTCTAATGTCTAACACTTGGAATTCATTTAAAATATTATCTGTGGAATATTGAATAGATTTGTTTAAAGCTGCTTTCATGATAGATTTTTGTGTGATTTCCAACGGCCTAATAGATACAGAATTAGAACCCCCCCAAACAATAATACCGAATTGTAAAATAGATTGTACATAAGCATAATAAACAGCCTTGAGTTGGTTAAAATCTAACACCCGATTCAATTGCCTAAACATATAAATGCATTTCCGCAGCTTGCTATTTATGTACTTGACGTGTTCAGACCAAGAGAGTCTGTTATCAAAAACAACCCCCAAATATTTGTAATTGTCCACTTTTTGAAGAATTTCACAGCTGCAACCCGGGAGCCCGCCACACGTATGCAATTTGAGCCGCTGGTCTACAGGATCCCCAGCAGCTCGCAGTGACACCGCCATGCACTTCGTCTTGCCAACATTAACCGTCAAACGATTCTGGTCGAACCATTGTTTGACAGTGAGCAGCCCCCGTTCAGCAAGCTGGTAAACCTCTTCCCACGTAGACCCTTCGAAAACCAGCGCAGTGTCGTCTGCATATAAGTATAATGTTCCCCTGTCCAATTGAATTTTCCCCAAATTATTAACCATTGCGATTCAAGTTTCAGTTTCTATATGCGCCTAACCTCAAAAGAGTGTGATCACATATGAGTGAGAAGGACAAGGTCCAGCGATATCTTTGTTGCTATATTAATAATGGGCAGTGTTGGGGAAGCTACTTTTTAAAAGTAGCTAGCTACAGCTACAGCTACTTTTTCAAAAAAGTAGCTTAGCTACAGCTACAGCTACATTTTCAAAAAAGTAGCTAGCTACAGCTACATCTACAATAAAAAAGTAGCTCGCTACAATTTAAGCTACTTTGCTACTTTCGCAAACTGGTCCTGTTTTTCTCTTGTAGGCTAATATATAACCACCCAATTTTCCCACTTAAAAGTAAAATTTTTTTTAAAATATAGGCCTACTCCTTCTTTTGGTATTGTGTTTAGACATATTTTCATTTTAATATAATAATTTGTGACTCTTATGGAGCCTAGGTAATGTAAACAGAATAGTGGCATGAAAATATAAATTGTCGAATAAAAAGACTTACATCAAAGACGTTAACAACAAGATTTATTAAGTTATAACTTATTACTTCACCAGGAACTTAATGTTATTAAGTTCATAACATTTTTCTTAGACCGGTTACAATAGGGTTAATAATGTTGGCGTATGCACACGTCAAGAAGGACTGGACTAGCTTTTCAGTTTAAGTGGCTAATCTCGCTTTTAGGCCTACCAATTGCCATGATGTTGATTGTTAGATTAGATACTACAGAAACAGAATATAAGTATGAAGCACTCTGTAAAGTACTAAGTACAAATTTACAAAGTTCGGGAAGTAGGCCTACAGTAAAAGTTCACATCAACTTCTAACATCAATCATCAATCAAGGTAATTGAGGTTATGTTAGTTGAGTCGTTATGGCAGTACGGTAACAATTGGCTATTTATTTGAATTCATGGACGTAGCGTCATTTCTCATTGTTGTAAACATTCCTTTCCTTAATTGCCGACCTGAGCGATCCTGGCGGTGTGCAAGCATAGTGCAACAGTTTAGTTTCTATTCTATAGGCGCATATTAGTAGAATACTACTAGCGCATCTAGTGGTCAGCAAACACAAAAGAGAACAAGACTGGTGATTGTCATGTTGTGGTTATGAGGTTATGGTACTCAATTGGAGCGTCTGGTGGTGGCAATGGATTGAAAGTAACCTTCAATTCCAACGAGAAAAAACATAACAGCTGACTAACCTTCTCTCGTGTTTATTTAGAAGCAATGAATGATGAAATGTAAACACAATTATTATATTTTATTGAAACAATAGTAGCGAGTAAAGTAGTGGAATAATCCGCTACAACTACTCAAAAAATGTAGCTCGCTACAGCTACAAGCTACTTATTTTCAAAAGTAGCGGAGCTACACTAACGCTACTAAAAAAGTAGCGGAGCTACAGTAGCGCGCTACAAGTAGCGCGCTACTCCCCAACACTGATAATGGGCGATCGCCTATATATAACATATACATTTTAGACACAGCATACACCTAAGATATACATTTAAGTATACAGTAATTTAAGAAATTTAAATTTATTGTAGATAGGGTAGTAAATGCAACGATTGTATTCTTCCTTTATAATACAATCGTTGAAAAAACTGCTATTGCAAAGCCGGTTAACGCAAATGCCTTGTATTGTTTGTAGAGAATATGACGTGTAGGCCTACTGCTCAAAGTTATTGCATTCGATTTTTGTATAGTTTTCAACGAGATGACCACGTCACTCCTTTCTACATTCACTCATCATTGTTAAAATTATCAGACATCAGGCAGTTGCGAATAGTCACAATCACTTTTTCTCCACCAGTTTTGAATTTTTGAATGAGAGAGGTGCAAGAAATACCCGCTCTGGTTTATCAACTCTTATAATTCCACACCACATAACAACTGCTTTCAACAAATCTTTCCTAGTCACAGCTTGTCGCCTCTGGAACTCCTTACCTTACACAAAAAGATCCATAGAATCCAGATCCCGGCTGACGGTGGCGCTGAAAGAATTTTACCTCAACCGGATGGCCGTTATTTATTCATTCATCCATTAATTAATTCATTCATTCTCTATTCATCCATTCACTCATTCATTCATCCATTCATTCATTCATCTTTCGTTAGTTCTTCATTCATTCATTCATTCATTCATTTATTCATTCATTCGTTCATTCATTCATTCATTCGTTCATTCATTCATTCGTTCATTCGTTCATTCATTCGTTCATTCAATCATTCATTCGTTAATTCGTTCATTCTCTATTCATCCATTCATCCATCCATCCATTCATCCATTCATTCATCCATTCATCCATTCATTCATCCATTTATTCATTCATCTTTCGTTAGTTCTTCATTCATTCATTCATTCATTCATTCATTCGTTCGTTCGTTCATTCATTCATTCATTCATCCATTCATTCATTCATTCGTTCATTCGTTCATTCATTCGTTCATTCAATCATTCATTCGTTAATTCGTTCATTCACTATTTATCCATTTTTCCATCCATCCATCCATTCATCCATTCATTCATTCATTCATTCATTCATCCATTCATTCATTCATCTTTCGTTAGTTCTTCATTCATTCATTCATCCATTCATTCATTCGTTCATTCATTCATTCATTCAATCATTCAATCATTCAATCATTCATTCGTTCATTCGTTCATTCATTAATTCCTGCATTCATTCATTCGTTCATTCATTCTTCATTCATTCATTCATATAGGTGTTGTTAGGTTTTATTGTCAAACCACCAGCTGCCATCAAACTGTAGTTGAATCAGTTAATGCGGACTTCAAATAAATGGCAAAGGAGAAGAAAACAGTTTCATGCTCATTTAACTCTCAGTAAACTAGGCCTATACCATAACTGGATTACAGACTTAAACTTAAAAGAACATTTATTGCTATTCTAGCCCTATTACAAACTACGTGAATCTTAATCCACAATAAGTTATGTTGTTTGGTAATGCTATCCCTGTTGGTGTGTCCCTGAGCTCTCTAACGACCTCTTGAGGTATTATTCCTGACATAAATACAAAAACAAAACATCATACGGTATTTAAATTTTCCAAAACTCCATAGTCAATATAACAATATAGACATATAACAATATGTCTGTCAAAAACTGAAAAATCCGAATTGGAAGATAGTTGTAACTTTTACTTCACAAGACATAAAGAAAGCAAACAAGAGTACCATAGAACTGAAATATTCAAAAAAGTCCTTATTATATTGGCAAAAAAATTCTAAAATTCATTCCTAGTAATATTACCAACATTAGTAATTTCAAGAAATTTAAGAAGGAATTAAAATTATATCTAATGGGAAAAGTGATATATTCGTTTGAAGAATTCTTTGAAGATAATTAGTTAGAGACTTATTTCAAAATTCTTATTGTGTTTAGCTATAATTGTGTGACAACTTAAAACACATACTTAATGTATGTTGTTGTCTGTAAATAAATTAAAATTAAACCTTAAATTGCATAAAAAATACTTAAGGTAGCAAAGTTTGTGTCCTTGTGTGTTTTTTTTTAGAAAATGTAATTAAAAATTCAAAGATGTTCATAAATAAGCAAGATAGAGAGATTTGAAAAAAAGTCACTCATCTGAGTGGGTTGCCGCGCAAAAAGCGCGGTCGCGACTCCAGCTCAGCAATGTATCTCAAACCACAACTGCTCCCGGGGAAGTGGTACGACCTTGACTAGCCTCAGTAAGATCACTCTATCTTGCTTATTTATGAACAGATTTTTTATAATCTTTACATCGTTGGATTTTAAATTACATTTTCTAAAAACACGAACATAAACTTTACTATCTTATATAGTTTTTATACTATTTAAGGTTACAGAATTTAAACAGCCGCCATTATAAAAAGAATTATAAAAAATTGATTACAGTATTTTTATTTAATTAGACATTTGCCTCAAAAAGTTGTATATACCAATTTTTACTTTTCACAACGAACGTACTTAAATCAAAAATTATTCTTTAAAAGTACAAAATGGCTGTTGTATGGTTAACTATGGAGTTTTGGGGATTTTAAATATGATATTTTAACTTGTCTTTTGGTCAGGAATAACACTTTAAGAGGTCGGTAGAGAGTTCAGGTACACTCTGTATTTTTTACTGCTTTTTGTAACTGTGTTTTAATATACGTTGATAGGTTCATCTTACCTTGACAATCCTAATGAAGTATCTCTCAAAATCGATTTCGGGTTCGAAAACCCATTATCAGTTGAGGACCAGGTTGACTAAACTAATTAAAATTTTCCATCTGGTGGACTTCGTTACTTTTAAACTCTTCAAATGTAACACATTTCACATTAAAACATAGTACATGACAATGAAACACAAAATATTAACACTGAGAACTATGGTTCTAAACTTGTCTAACTTGACTACCCAACCTCACTTCTAAAAAAGCACATTGTGACAACTCCATGGACAACTGATGATGAGTTTTCGAACCCGAAATCGATTTTGATAGATATTTCTCTAGGATTGTTTATTTAAGATAACCTATCAACACTTATTGATCAAACAATCCAGTGGCAAATTGAATTGTGTTTTTAAATCCACTAAAGATACCCATCTAATCACTAAACGGCGGCTATGGTGCCAAGTAGTATAAAATTTCTTTTGACTTTCTATAGCATTCGGTAAGGGTTCTCTGCTAGCCGCTGCCATACCCCGAGCGCCAAACATGGCCCAGCCGTCGAGCGCAAATGGCAAGACCAGTAGAAAGCGTATTCTCTGAATTATTGATAGTGTGATTGAGCCAACGTTTATGGAGGGTTTTTGCTATGGAATCTCAACTATGCAGGTCAGGGTCATGCATTAAACCACCATAATTTGATAAACAAAATTAAGTAAGATTTCTGAACTTAATTGAAACTTTCACATAAAGGCCTTCGATAAAATATAAAATATTGCAACTTGGCCAAGTACATGTTCTGTGCAAAATTAGTAACAAAAGCTAAATTTTAAAACATGAAATATGTTCAATAATTTTGATTGAAAAACTTATCTTCAATCTACGAAATACTGCGTATGTATAGGCCTTACTAATTCTCTTCAATTTATTTATGGATGTATTGACAAATGTTTATATTTAAGATTTTACTTTTATTCCATAAAGACCGTTTTACTAAAGACGTGGAAACCTTATTAATGTCTGAAAAGATTGATTTTAATGGAACATACCAGTACAAAGTTTCATTAGGAGACTAAATAGGGTAAAAAATTACTAAGCCTTTCCAGGCGTTTTTTACCACTCCGTATATGTACTTGTTTGAATTATTCAATTCGTTGGAGTGCCTTATTCGTTAATACTGATGAAATATGTTTCAGAATAGGCTAACTGTTATTTATTTATTTCATGTATCGTGAAAATCTAATGACAATTAATTGATATGATGAACAAATTTAAGAGTATAGAGGCATGATCTATCGTTGGAGTTTTATTCTTCAATTGTCTTTATTATTTCTGGTCAACTCTGGTAGTCTTCACTCTCAATAGCCAGGTTTGACTGGCCTAGACAAGATTAGAGAGACTTATTGAAATAAAATTCCTGGTGACTACTTTTTTCACTACCTCCTGTACATAGCTGTAGTGGAATTTAGCTGTTTTTTGCGACTCCTTCATAAAAAATATATTTCATACTTGTAAAATTCAGATTATTTATATAAATATTAAATACAATAGACTCTAGATTATCTTGATCCACCAAATCACCGTTCCAGATAATCCTTTCACCAAAGTTTCAGTGCCTTCAGTTTTAAGTTATTTATTCGCAGTACACGACGTCTCGTAGATTGCGTCGTAAGGCGTTCGGTTATAATCGACGTGGTTAGTTTTGACAATTAATTACCGTATCTATTTTTTAAAATTAAATATAATATAGTATTTATTAAAAGTTTTACAGTGTGCTTCTGGTGTCCTATTTGTATAATCGTACTTACTGCACACTTCACATTTTTTTTTACAATAAGTCAAAGTACAGAAGCCGAAAGTAACTTATTAAGCAGTGTAACCTTTAATTTAAACTTAAAAAGTTTTTTCTGGAGAAATCTTTCAAAGGAAAAAAACGTTAACGAATACCAAAGTACTATTTGCTGTACTAAGGGTCGGGTTTTATCCCAATTTTCCAAAATCCGGCAGCCCGCCTAATTATTCCAAATAACTAAAAGTGCACTGTAATTATTTTGGGAAAATAAAAAAGCTCTTTTTTCAAAAAGGTAAATTCACATTTGGTTGATAATATTCTTTAATGCAATAAATATTAATTATTATAGATACGGAAAAGGTGTTCACAGTTGTTAACCTAGAACCTCAAAGTTTTGAGATAAAAAACATTCCTAGTTAAAATTACAACGAAATATAAAGAAATTATGGTCATTAATCCTACGAAGACTTTTATCTCCTTGAATCTAGACATAGCTTGAAAACGGTTTTTTTATTTATAAACATTTCTTTTTGTTTATTTTATGAATTTTAGACTAACTGTCCAAACATTTTTATGTTTACATCTTCCTAGGTATTCTTTCTGTTTCAGTACCTTTGACTTCAGGTGTGGATCAAGGATGTAAATATTATCAGGGTGCCAAATTTGTAAAATAAAATTATGAACCGTGTTGAATAATAATGGTTTGGTTGCGTTTGCAATCGAATCACATACACGTCGCCTTATCAGCTCTGTACCCTGTTGTAATATCTCTAGTTCTAAAGTTGTCAATCATTCAATTGTATTATATGCTAATTATTTCTTTTCTCAAAGTTTTGTGTTACTTACACAGGAAGAATGGAATTTTTAAGTAAAACATTGTGTATAAATTAATTAACTGTTCAAATTAAAATCTGTTTTTGCTTAGCCTAAACTAACGTTATTATGAGTAGGCTCTTGCCCAACCTGCCAATTTGAATTACCTCCCTCGACGTCTTTGACCAGCGTCGTTGGATTGACAGAGTCATTTTGACACTACTGCTAAAGCCACTTCTTGTTCACTTTCTTCCATTGTTAACTGGCTGGGTAGCTAAATGGTTTTAGTGTTTGCCTTTGAATCTGAGTAAAATGGTTCAAAACTGGACCCAGCTGTCTTTGATTATTGGGATTTTAATTAAAGATTCTGACAAATGAATCAGCTGCTATTTGTCAGTTACAAAGCTACATCTCATCCTTCACATTCACCCTTTAGTCATACTGGCCTTAAAATACGTACTAAGTCGGTGTGTCGGTGTTTCAAGAAATTAAATGAAACTTGGCAACTACAGTATTAGAATTGGTTGGTGATGTTGCAGACCATGAGGCTGGAGAGGCTCCTCCCAGCTGTTCTGCTGACGACAATCGTTGCCGTGGCGATGGCAGATCTAGAACCCAGTCACCTAAATGTTGTAGGTGAGTGGACACATTTGTTCCAGTTTGTATACAAAAATAATTTTGCTTTTTGGATGATTAGTAACATAATCACCGATTGAAATTTAGCTATTATATTACAAAACAATTTAGTGTAATGTATTAAAAGGCACGATTTAAAAAAAAAAAATCACCTATAAAATACCTATCTTCCAAATAAGGATTTTAGTTTTCACATTAATCTTAAGTACATGAATGGAAATTGATGTTTTACCATGAAAACAAGATTAAAAAAATATGGTGCCATTAAGGTAGATTTTTTAAATTTTTGGTGTTTTTCATAGCACTAAAATATAATGCAGAAACCTTCAGTTTTTAACTTTTAAATCCTTGCTGGATGAAAAGGGACCTAAAGTCGCTCCCATGTAATTGCGCCATAACGACTTTGCGTCCCATTTCGGATGCCTGACATGGGTCACGAAAATCATTAATTTGGCACATTTATCGGATGTTTATGGAAAAAAAACCCAGGTAACTTAACTTGTAGAGGATAGAAATGAAAATTGTATTCAATCAAAACCTAAAAATCAATATTTTTTACCCGATTTCACAAAAATACTCATATTGTAAAATTTGCTCTCCCGACTTTGGGTCCCTCTCCCCTTTTTGCATCACAGATGGAGATATTCCATGACAGAACGTGCACCAAAATCGACATCTAACTCAACTCAGCTCTTTGGGTCTTTTAGGTCTTCGTATTATGATGTCGAAATTGTGGTTCAGATCCCACGTTAAACTGTAGGTCCCTAGATACCATTGGTTGTTGGGCTATGAATTAACAGTCCTGTCTAAGGAGAATGTCAGCCTTAGTCAGTAACAAGACTACAAGATTGCGCCACAATCATCCTACACTCATCTGTCATTCATATTCAGGTTAAAATACCCACTATGTGAGGTCCCTTTCTCAAAATAGTGATATAGTGATATAGGAACATATGCCCAGAACAAAAGATCATGTAATTCAGTGAATTAGTTTGGAAATAAACATTACTTCGTTGCACATGGTCCTGAAGATCATGGCAAGTAAGAAAATGAGTGCAAAACCATGGATTCAACACAACGGTTTTCGACTCTAAGAATTATTCTTAAATTTGCTCCTTCAGATCTCCTTTTGTTCCTGGCATATCATCCTGTAAGACTGCATTCAATACATCCCCTAAAAATAAGTCAGGGGCTGTTGGCTGTTAAAGTTGTTGACTGGGCTGCAAAGGGGTTTCTCCCTTTACTGCTGCTATAGAAAATGCCAAAAACAAAAAGCTAACTACCGGTACCTTAATTTACGTAATACTTAAATCAATTAAAAATAACCCTTCCACATAAAAGTAGCTTTAATTGTACCAAATAAAATCATATTGTCACAACTCATTATTGGACCACCTTGATGCTAACTTGGATATTTACGATACTTAGGTAAATATTATGAGACACGTAGGATTCTTGGAGCTACATGAAAGTGAAAGTTGCATAAGGAAAATGACTTGAACTTTTTTGAGAATGCACTCCTCATCATATTCAAGTGCTAGGATTCATTCTTTAACATGAATATCTTAATTACGGTATATTAAATTTAGGTAAAAAATGTTGTTTTTGTTTATGTGTGTGTTGAATTTACGTGAACATTTGTTTGAAGGTTCAAACCTGTTTTGGCTGCATTTATTCATTAATGTAATACAGTAGAACCTCTCGACAACCAACTCCTCCCGATATCCGACCTAGTATCAGACCATCTATCTAAAATTTCAAAGCTCCTGTCGTTTACTGAGACGTTAAAGCTTATTCTACTAACAAAAAAAAAAAACTTTTACTCATATTTATAAATTTTGTATTTTTTTCATTTTATTATACACATTTTGATGTATCAATCAATGTGTTATAGTACAATAAAGTTGTATTACAGATGTTTTTCTATCTAGGAAATGCGATTTATTTTCTCCTTCTGATATCCGACTTTTTGGCCATTCCGACCATGGCCCAGTCTTGTCATGGTCAGATATGGGAGATTCTATTGTAATGATCCTGATTAATGAATGTTTTTGTCACCAACAAAGTTAGAAGAAAAAAAAACAATCATCATACACTCATCTTATAATTGTATTGGCTGAACACACCTTGAAATTGTAGATATTTAAATAATTGTATTTTACTTTATTTTAACTAAAAACAGAACTCATGTTGATTAGTCAATCCTATGAATTAATCAAGTTAATCCTATGATTTTTCTTTTTCTTTCAGAATCTGGAAGAGGGAAGAAAGGAGAGAAGATGGTCCAGGAGATGATACAGGCCATGATGCTGGTCAAGAACATGGTCTCGTTTGGTCTCATGTTTGTGTCACCGATCATTCAGATCAAGGGCTTCGGCTTGTCAGTGATCAACACTCTGATCAACATTGGTCGCTTTCTAGTCCAAATGCAATCTACACAAGAGATGAAGCAGATTCATTTGGCACATCTCAAGGTTTAAATCTGCTCCTCTATTAATTTACTTACCAGCACTTCCTCTCATAAAATGCAAACTCAAGATGATCCATCTTCACTCTTCTCTGTTTTCACCCATCTATCCCTGTTCCAGGTCTTCTTACATCTTTTAGAATTAAGTCTTTCTAATTCCCTAAGCTCTCGTTTCATAAAATGATCTTATTATTTTCCTGAGAGCTTTGTTATAAAGTTTTTTCTGTGGGCTTTGTTAATGAACACTTGTGTTAGAACAATTAAGTAAAGGGTAATTAAAAAAAAACTGTACGAAAAAATAGCAAGCTCGCATACTTCTGTCTCCATGAATCAAACATTTTGATTGCTTTGTCAATGGAAAGGGCCATTGAGGTTCGAAACCAATGGTAGTTACAACAATTTAACAGGATCACTTGGCGACAATCCAGGTAATTTAAACCTTTTGATTTAATGGAAAGGGTAGTTTTTAACAAGGCTTTGTTTAATCTCATTTGCTTGGTTGACTGACACTGAACAGTCAGTCAAAAGTTTACCACAAAGTTACAAAAGGTCTTTTGTTTGAAAACATTGACAGTACGGCTCATCCAATAGCTTACAAGAGATGTTAAAAACTTTGTTCTTTGGTAGAGGAGGCCCCTGCAAAAAGAACAATCTAAGTTTGTGTCGCCATACTGAGGATTGGTGTCTCTGGACTCTAGGATCTGGTTTCTTTGGTTGCTTGGTACAATGGCACCAGCACTCTGATTCTCTAACTCCCACGATCACCTGACATTATAGTAGATGCCAAAATTAGAGAGACTGGAGGCAGGTAGTCCCGACCCGTCCTAATCCTTTGTTGACAAAACACCCCCTATTGTAGCGCGGCCGGCCGGTTCGGCACCGGAAAGCCGCCCGGGTCTCGGGGAATTCTCAGAATTTTGGCCACTGCCTCAATTATCCAATAATCGAACCAATGCACGTACAATAAAAATTCGTGGACTATGTGTTGCGTGTTGATTAGACGATTATAACAAAATTTGAATCATAGTTCTACGATGTTTAATAACCATTTTAAAAAGGGATAATCCTCAGACAAAATAGGAGTTACACCTTAGGCAGTGGCCAAAATTCTGAGAATCCCCCGAGACCCGGGCGGCATTCCGGTGCCGAACCGGCTGGCCGCCCTACAATAGGGGTTGTTTTGACAACAAAGGATTAGGACGGGCCAGGACTACCTGCCTCCAGTCTCTCTAATTTTGGCATCTACTATACTGCATAACATTGTTTCTTGTGGGGGTACGTCAAAAACGAGTGTTTTACACTCCTGGCTTAAAAAAGTGTAAGACACACATCCACCAAGTGGATGTTTGACATGCTTGATGTTGTGTACATGTTTGATATCATTTACAAGAAGAATTATTGTATTATTCTTGTAATGCATAATAGAAGTAGCAAAATCCATAACTCAGAAAATGTTAGAGTGTGGGGGCTCAATTTTAATGCATTCTGGGTATTTGCAGATTAACTAACAGCCCTCATATCAAACATTTGTTGATTATTTTTTATAATGTAAATTTAAAATTGTTAATGTAAGAAATTGTTTTACTATTTTATTACTTTTTGTCTGCAAATGAATTACCCATGCTTTGCACCATTCTTTTTTAATAATCCTATAACTAAGAATTTTAATAGGGACATTTCCTCATGTATTTGTTTACTTCATTAAAATGTAAATTACTCTTTTTAACTATAACAATTGATTATGCCTGTTCAACTTCATCAAACTGTGTAAAAATAAATTTTCATCACACTACATCAATATCACCTGTTTTCCCCTTACTTCTAACAACGAAAATCATGCTTTTGAGGTATAGGCTCAAAAATGCTTGGCCCTATAACCTCCCACTAGAATCCAATGGAATGGAAACCGGTATAGCTGATGTGAAGTGGTTTGTGGTGGTTTTGTCTGTGTCATGAAATACTAGCAGTGCATCCAGCTAGGTTGGTTAAGGTTATGTTTTGTTTGATATGTACGAATAAATATATTGAAAAAAAATTAATAATAATGGTACAAAATGTAAGAGAGAATAATCAAGGCATCTTGGGCTTTTTAAGATAGAGTTTTAAAGAAGGGAGTGTGTGAGAAGGAATCAGTTAAGGTCCAACATTACCTGTTCTAATAGCTTTTAGTGAAAATAACTATTTCTGTCCAAAATTTCTTGAATCTCAACTTACAATGAAAGAATGCAATGCATAAACACTTTGAATATCTTTCTTAACATAAGCCATAACTTTGACCTCTAGATTTCCTTTTTTTAGCGAATTTCCCTATAGGGAATACTCTATTACGGTAGTAGCCATGGTAAAATCTAAGCCCTGGATCATGTTACTTTAACATTTTGAGGAGGTCCCCAGAGTCCAAAAATACTACAGTATTCGTTCATTTTCATATATATATATATTTCTGTCCGTTGTACTGATAACTTTTGAAAGGGACCTCCGATTCAGATGAAATTTGGTATGAAGGTGTAGGACCAGGTCTATTTTCATGAGTTTGCAAACCAGTCATCGGGTAATGGGAACGGGGTCTTATACGGTTTCAAAAGGGTCAAAAATGGGTTTTTGGCATTTTTGGATATAAGTATTCAAAATTCAACAATTTTAACTGAAATGAAACCATTTAAAAAGCTTAAAAAAAACAATTTAGTATTTTGAATTTTTAACATGACAACAGATTATGAAGAAAATCCAAAAATAGGTTTTCAATGTTATTCTTATGGGGAATTGACAAAACCCTGTATCTCACATATTTATTGATATAACTTGATTAAATTTGGTATGTACATTCACTAGGTAGGGTTTAACTTATACTGTATTTACTTACAGCATCCATATGGCGGCAAACCTACCTACTCAACCCCAAGACCCCGATGGGGTTTATGGGGAAAATGAAAACTATCAGAATTTTATGCAATTTAGTTACATGCATTGGGCTTGGATTTTCCTATATCTACTTGCAACGCCTCCAAGGCAGCAAATCTTCATCCTCGCTCCCATGTTGTTTATGAAGGAAGTTAAAAACAATTGAATTCTGTTGGAAATTCGCTGAGTACGCAGGTCTGCTGCGACGGGGGTATTTATTTTATCCTTTCGACATCCCACCATAAAAAACCGGTTAACTATAAGAGTGTAGGAACTAAAATTTATTTTTGCACCAACATGTAATTCAACTCTGTTTCACAGGTCCACTCTGTTTCACACCCACATCAGATACATGACTCGGACGATCTGTGGTCCTCTGGGTCCGACAGTCGCTACGCGTACTACGCTCCACCTCCCAGGCCAGTGGACAGGCAGGACTCGGGAGTCGCCGACAACTTCCCACCCGCTCAAACCAGCTATCCTCGGAGAGAGCAGCAACACGTTTATCCCCAGTACTCCCCCAACCTTACGAAACAAATGCATAGGTGATTTCATGAGAATAACGTTGACCCAACACTCATTTAATGAGCTGGGCCATTGCAAGTCTGTCATGTGATACATATAGTGTCTCAACAACTTATCTTCAAAGAAAGATATGATATTGCTATTGTTGTGACAATTGTAATAACAAATTTTAATATAACTTTGTCTGTCTAAACACAAACCCAAATCTAAGTCACAAATATGTTTTTCAAACATTGTTTCCTCCTTTCAGTTTTTGTCATAAAAAAAATTAATTTAAATTTTAACTAAGCTTCTCAAGTAAACTCAAACACAATTACTAAACCTTGCAATCCCGGCCACTTTTCGGGTTGTATTTCAGCCCAGAATTTTTCGGGGATAATTTGGGCACGCTTCTCTGATCCGTCGCCATCACACAATAGCTTTAATCTTTAGTTTAAAAAAAATTGACACAGTCTATCCAGCAGTGCTGGTTATCGATGAAGAAGAAGGTATCAAGGTATCAAGGTACTTGCATAGGAACAATGAACATTTTAATCTATTTAATTTCTTCTAAGAATATTTTCAAAGAAAAGCTTGAGATTTTTTAAAACTTTGAACGTGGCTTCAACTACATGTTTGCATTGAAAGGAATATTGATTGAAAAATATCTAATTATTTTGTTAAGATTACCGTGGTCAATTGAGTATAATAATTTTAATATACTTGAATCTGAGGTCAATTTCAATGCCCTAGGAAAGCTCTCTGGTACTCTCCACAATGTCATCCCCCTTTGTTACATTTAGTTTTTAGCACTGAGATTTGTCCCAGCTATTTTCTACAACTGATAACATTAATATAAAACTACAATTAACAGGAATTGAATTTGTCCCCAAAAACTGACGATTCATCTCTATATCTTATTCTATAGCTTATTGAGTAGCATATTATACGTGTAGGTGTAGATACGCAGGATAAAATCAAAATACGTCTTCCAACACTACTTGATACGTTGTATATTTACTCTTAAATTCTAATTACATAAAGGATGGTACATTTGCCGAATCCATGTCAGTGATGCTGGCGATAGATTTGTTCAGTCACATCGGTCATCACAAGACCCAATCAAATCTTAATTGGGCATGATGATGATTCTTCAAAACATGTTGTAAATTTACCATCTTGTATGTAATAATGGTGTAAGTGGTTATACATAATGTAGTGTTGGCTCTCGACCTAGTGTGCGAACTGTTTTTTGCTCAAGCTAGTGTGTATTTAATTAGATTAGGTGTAATTTAATGTTTGATATCTTTGTAAATTTTGATGCTGTATAATATTGTAAGAACTTGTTCATTAAATATATTTATTTATGTACAACTTATTTATTTATTTATTGTCTGTATAGTATTTATTTGATTTCTATTTTTTTATTTGTAGATTTACTTGTGTAACAAAATGAAATATATTTTGAAACTGAAATGTGGATTTAATATAAGACCTTATTTTTAACTTTAATTACCTTTCGCCTTGGGCTAATAATTAATTTTGCACATTGATCTTAAGGCAGTAAAGTGTACATAACAGCATTACTCAACTTTTACAGCCTGAGAAAACCATTCTTTAAGAGTATTTTTGCTCATTGGATTTTGGTTGTGGTTTGTATACTACACTTTTCAATTCCATATTTATTGCAACAAAATATAAGAAACTTATTAATTTTCACCAGTTTGCATAGGCGATTTTGGCGGGTGCCAGGTATTGGGCTTCACTTAAAAATTTTAGAGGGTAATCATTTTTTTTAAATAATTTTAATGAGCTGAATACATTAGAGTTCAATAGCTTAACATTTTATGCATAAGAGACGGATTATTTAAATTTGGTTTTTGGTGTTTGAAATTAGTATTCAAATATCTCATATCTTTTGAAGAGCTTGCACCCCAGACATTAAGACCTAAATCTGCCCATGCTAGTTTCTTATTTTCATCAGCGAAACCTGTTTCCAGCCACATTAGATGTGTAAAAATCACATCGGTAATATAAGGCCACTATTATGCAGAGCGTCGAGCGAGGTGCATTGAGTAAGGCGAGTCGAAAAATGAACGTAATCTAACTAAATTTTGCATCAGATAGGAGCTTTAATACTCATCACCCTATGGTAGCTCACCGCTCGTCAACTAAAACCTGATATGGTACATTAGATTATGCGCTTTGGGTGACTGTCTCAAATTACATTGGAACAAATTGAGCAATTTAAACACAGCGTTATTTGGTGAGCCTCTTTTGAAAACTGTTGGCCCCTCTTTAAAACTGCAATGGTAAGGTTGGTTAAATCACTATCACATTACATAAGTCGTCCATCTGCTTTGGATTAGTTCCTGCGTATTTTGATAAATTCAACTATGGAACAATTTGAGGTTGAACTTCTTATCGAGGCAGTGAAACCCTCGATATCTCGCTGTGAGATGTTGAAGAATTTTCTGTATGGTCACTCAATTCCTCAATTCTCCAAGTGTGGAACCTACCCCTTGAAAATCTTTCAGTGTTCATTGACTACCTCTTTTTTTCGGCGACGTTTCCGTGACATTACAAACACGTAAAAAAGATAAGATCCATGTTAACTTCCCGAGAAAATAATATAAATAGAGCAAAGGCGACATCTGAATGTTGAGTGCATGATCGGCGTCATTTGGTGTTGGAGAGATGCGATACAATTTTTGGTCTCGTCGACGCACCCCTCTCCTCACTGTATAAAAAGGAGTTTATACAGCTTTAGTATGAGAGAGTTTCATTTATATTTTTATTTAATGAATCATTCATCTGAACCTCTTTTTAGCCAATGAAATTCAGGAATAATGTCTTGAATCTTTCACTCTCGTATGGACTTACTGATACATCATGAGACCAATGAAAATTATGGCCAACAATAATGTAAACCACTGTGTTAAACATGTTCGGCTACCGCTATGCAAAAATTACTTCCAAGGTATAGCCCACTTTAGTACCCTCAGATATGATTGCCTGTTCTGTTAAAATAATCCAGCGGGTCCGATAAGAGTCCGATATGAGCCAACCGCTTATATCTGTGTGTTGCTAAGCGAATAACCTGTTGATTGTGAAATACCAGTCTATTTCAGAACCTTGAGACTTTTTTTAGTGGTGTATAGAAACACTGCAGTATATACTGTATGCTTGGTCTCTGGGTTTCTTAATAAATATTGTAAATACAGTATTGTAATATTGGTATTCTGGGATAATAACAGCTGACTTGCAGCCCCTCCCCAGTCTCTCTTATAGATCATAACTGGAACGTAACCTAAAGTGTGTAAATGGATGCAGCATCGTTCTTGCATCAAATTTGAACATCCATCCTAGTATACCCTTATCTAGGTTATTTTTAATACAAGCTCATATTCGAGACGACCCATCCATCTTCAACATATGGTAAAATGAACTGTAATATATATAAATATAAAAGGCCAAACTTACAATCTAAATGTAATAAAATGATCATGATTATGGTTTTTGACATAAGAACCATATATAAGGTAAATGTAAGAGATAAAATAATATCTTTTGTCAGGTAGGTGAGGGTGGTCACACTGATATAGATTCCTTTTCTACAGCAGATGACATTCTTAGAGCATTGCAGTCTGTCTCAGTGAGCAAAAAACAATATGAGCCATGTGGTGTTAATGAAAAAATAAATTGTATTACCAGAGTGCTTTTGTTGTGAAATTTGAAATTCTTACTCAAGCATGGAATGGTTCATGTAATGGTCTGATTCCAGACAATCAAGAAAAGACAACTCGTTTGTGTCATTGCACTTTCAGTAGAACCTCTCTTATCCGACCATGAAGGTACCATTCCATGGTCGGAACGGCCAAAAGATCGGATATTGGGGGAGGAGGAGCAATAAATAATGAGAAAACGCCCAAACAGTATTGGCGTTAAAATAAAAACATAAAATTACAGCCAGAGCGCATTCCACATCAACAAAACTGGCTGGACTGACAGTTTGTGGTACAAAAACAAAGCTTACCGTATATCTCACACTGTTATAAGTCTGAACTGGCTTGCCAACGAAGTATTTGAGTGTATAATGATGGTGGGACACTAGGGGAGATACCAGGAGTTGGCTATGGGGAAGTCTTGTATCAGAGGTTGTACTGTATATGCAAGTTAAGGCCCAGATTTTTTATCAAGGAGCAGGGATGCTAATTATTTCTTGCATTCTACTCTGATACTAAAGTAGAAAAAAAATCTCCCCATCAATGAGGTTATTGCAACAAATTTAAACTTACAGTAATGCATAGTTTTTATACTTTACTAGGGTTTTAACAAAATCTGACAAACCATGAAATTATTGGAAAAACTGAACACTCTTGCCCTCCTCCCTCCAGTTTCAAGCATATGGTTCAAGATATGGCTTAAACTATTGGTTAATTACAAAACAAACAATGAAAAGATAATATCTTTAATTGTCACGATCGTTTAAAAACAACACAGTCATGATACATGTCTATACACATAGTTAAGAGTCACAATCGGTTTTCTGTCTTTATCGCATATAATAGATATTATATATTTGTATTATAAATATATACTAAAACATCATAGGATTCAGTCAAATACCTATAAAGTATTCGTATTCAGTCAAAAGCCAATAATATAAATAACACAATATCATATATCTTTCACAGCGACACAAAAATTAAGCAAAATTGTGTCAAATCTAAAACATACTGTCATCATTTGATTTGGACCAAGTCGTCATAAGAATCTTCGTAATAATTTTGTACTTTCTTCGTTCAAAATGAGTTTCCGAACAACTGAGTGATGAAAGACAATTTTACCAGTACCATTCGGTGGGTCGATTTCTCCTCTGATTTGGCCATTGAGCGGGTGCCGTTAATACTACAGCTTCATACTCTTCTTGATCTAACGCTGACTTTTTACTGCCTTTGTCACTTGTATACCTGGCAGTGATAGGATTTTCTTCATCTTTTTCCGTGGCAAAGACACTCTGTACCCTAGAGATGTATTGTTGTGAAGCTGCAGGGAGGAGGTAGGATACTCTCCCTCTGTATTCCGGTGCTCGCCCTATACTAGTCTGATAGTCCCGAGTTTTTAGTCTGGTTTGTTGGTAGTCAATCAGACTCCTCGTTGGATGTAATGTAGATGGTTGTAAAGCATCGTTTAATGTTACATCGTACTCCTCTTCTGGTATGTCCAAAGTGAAGCCGGAAGGCCCATTGTTATAATCATTCTTGTAGTTTGACTTTACGGTTGCAATGTCTGTGTCAGGGGCTGATGGACCTGGAGCAGTTATTTCCACTTTAGGTGATTGTTTTGAAAATTGCTCTTCTTGATTTGGAGTAAATTGTTTAGGATATTGCTCTAAGCCTCTTTGTGAATTATCTTCGATACGTACTTTTGTTCTTTTCGGTAAAAAATAACCTAATCCTGGTCTTACATTACTGCCTGAATCGGGGTCAACCTTTTGATAATTTTCATTGATGCCAGCACTTGCTGATGGGGGGTTGTACACATCTAAAGGTGAAGGACCATCTATTGTTGAAATCTTTTGTTTAATTGGTCTTCTGAAAGGACCATTTACAGACAGACTATTTTTTGTGGTGTCTTCAACTACTACAGGATAATTACTCAAAGGCCTCGCAACGAGGTAGGGTCTCTTATAGTTATTTACTGGGTTTAAAGCAGGAGCTCCAGTAAGACCTTGAGGAGTTTCGTTTTCTGTAGTAGAAATATCTGACTCCGGAGCTGGAGTTGAAATGGAATTTATTTTTACTCGTCTGTATGCTCCGCCATAACCAGGCTGTACTTTATCCGTTGGTGGCTTGTCATCCAGTCTTGTGTTTTCTTCCGGTCGTACTACTTCTTCTTGAACTTCTTTAGGGTAAGAAATTTCTTCTGGTTTATTTTCTTCCATAGGTTTGCTTGGCCTCCTAAAATTATTACCAATATTAGATTGCTTTGATTGATTGTCATCTCCAGTTTCAAACTGAGAAGGATCAACTTTAATGCGTCTGTAATTTTGAGCTGTGTTTCCTTGTTTCCTTGTGGATTTATCATCTTCCTCATTCAATGGATAGGATTGTCTATAATTAAAGCCAACGAAAGGAGATTTTTCTGAAACAGGAAGTTCGTCTAAAGGTATTGATTCTGTTACAGGCTTTACTGGTCTTCTAGCCACACCACTGAAAGGTCTTGGTGAAATTGTCTTTTCAGAGTTTGAATTAAATCCTGAATCAGATTGGTCATTTTTTAGTTCTTGATTTTCATTATGCGCCTCTTGTGGAAGTTCTGTGGTTGAAACAGGCTTGTAATTATCTAGAAGTGGCGTTGGCGGTACAATCCTTCCTTTTGATCTGAAATTTGAGTATTTGTTAGTAACACTTTCTTCATGAGAATCTGAAGACAGTGTGGTGGTTGGAGTTGTTTGTTTCTGTGTAAAATAATCATCTGAATTTAGTTTACTTCTTGAAGTGGGTTTGAATCTTTGTTGATATTCTGGAACTTGGGTAGTACTTCTTAGGTTTTGATAAGATGAAGATCTTCCTGGGCCTGTTACATCAGATGTGTGTTGTTTTGTCTTTTGTTCATTTTGATCACGAAATCTACTTGAAAATAATCTTTCTCTTTCATTCGCTGAAATTTGGCTATCTTTTTCATTATTTGTGTTGTGTGTTTCAAATACTTTCAATTTTTCCTCACTTGAACTTTCAGTGGAGTAATCAGAGTAATCTTCTTCACAGCCACGACGCTTACAACTTGAATCACGATCTCTAGAGAATGAAGTACTATCAGGTTTTTGTCTGCTAGTAGATCTAGTGTTTTCATATGTTTTAGATTCTCCTTGGTGTTTACCAGTACTTTGGGAATTTATACTACTTTTCAATGGAGGCCTAGAAGAACTTGTGTCTTCACCTTGTTTCCTGTTTGGTTTTTTAACACTGTCAGTTTCATAATCATCTGTTTGTCTTCCATTATGATTACCACCGTCAGTAGAAGGTTTATGTGCCCGCCTATTCATTTCATCATCCTTAACTTCTTCTTCATCATCATCATAATATTCCTCCTCTTCCTCTTCATCGTCATAAACAGGTTTACTGTATGATTTTTTAGTGGTGGACTGCGGTCTGTCATCTTCATTTTTCTTTCTACTCCCAGAGGAAAACCTTCCAGTAGAAATGAAACCAGGTCTCTCTGCTGGGACTGGATCTGGTTCTTCTCTGGAATATCCTCGGTAGCCTCCTCGATTTCCTCTTCCCATTTGTGTAGTTTCTTCATGACGTTGTCTTTTCCTTGGTCTGATTGGCCTGTCATCTTCATAATCATCATCATAGCGCTCAGGACGTCTACGAGAATGTTGTCTGGGTCTATGCCGTCCATTTGTTCTTCTTGAATTGCTTTTTTCATTGCTTTCGCCGGAAGAGTCACTTCCACCTTTACCTCTCTTTGGTGGTGGTTTAACATATTCATCTTCATACTCATAATCATAATATTCTTCATCCTCTTCTTCATGTTTATTTTGTGGTTTAGAACCTTTCTTGGGATTTTCAGTAGGAGGAGGTGACGTATCAGTTGCTTTTGCAGTATAATCATATTTATCTCTTTCATGAATTGGAACTGGTCGTCGTATCTTAGGAGCAACTCTTGGCCGATCATACACGGTGCCAGCAGCTGGACCAGACACTCTAACCATCGGTTTATTTTCTTTTGAAGTCCCTCCCCCACCATCCCCTCTGGAATTTTCACCTCTCGAAGAACCACTACTTCGTGAACCATCTGATCTTGAACTTTCACGTCTTCCACCTTCGTAGTAGTCATCTTCCTCATCATTATGAGCTGAAAAATATTGATGTATTAGTTTAATTTGATTTTTTTATTAACTTTTGGTAAATTACTAACAAGTAGGTTCTATTTTTAGTGGATTAGAACAACACATGTGACAAAAAGTTTACAGTTTCAAAAAAATAGAAGGCTGATTTTGGTCATTTATAAAGTTTTTGAGGTACTAGTAAAAATTTAACTTGGTCTTTGTCAAGTAATAAAGATCATGGTAGGATTTATTTGAATTATTCTATTGAAAGCTGTTCTGGCAGTTTATTCTCATATAAAATAATCTAACTGAAAAGTGTTTTCTTATTAGTACCGGTATATTAGTTTGAAAACTCTAGAGACTCTTAAGGTTATCTCCATTCAAACCAATAAATTTATTCGTACTGTAGTATCTATTTCATGTGAGCACCCAGGTGCTTATCATTTCTTAATAATTAAGTGCCTGATTTCTTTTCATTAATATAAAATTAAAGTTTAGTGTAGTAAACTGTAGTAAGTTTACACCTTTACTGTGGTAAAGGTGTAAGGTTTGATTAGTCATCTCTACTAAATGTGTTTATGTGCAATTCAGTAAGAATATTATTATAACAGATTCGCTGATTGTTATTCATCCTACCCTTGAAAGTTAGAGGATTCAGATCATACGCTATTATTTCAATGAGTTACCTTGGGGCCGATGTTTTCTATTGCTCTTCCTACGAGGAGGCGGTGGGTCGTCATCATAGTATTCCTCGTCCTCATATTGGTCATCGTAGTAGTAGTCGTAGGCAGGTCTACGCCTGCGGAAGGGCCGCCTACGCCTGGGCCGCTGGGCGGGGGTCGTGGGGGCAGGCGTCGTGGTGGTTGTGGTGGTGGTGGTGATTACTATGGGAGGCGATGTCGATGCAGCCTTGTATAGCGCCTCGTTCCTGGAGGAATCAGATTTTGACTATTAATTTGTTTTGAACAGTCACAAGGAAAGTAAGTCATTAAATATCCAAGGAAAATACTTACAAGAGTGAATCACTTGTTTAATATTCATGATATTATCTATTTTTCACTAGACACTAAGTATTAAAATTGACAATCATTAAATTTTGTGATTGTATAATTTTATCTCCCTAATCTGACCGGTAGCCTAAATTTATCCTGTGTTTGCAAATTCTGTCGTAAAGAATCTTTCATTGAGTCAGACTTTCCTTTCTTAGCCTTCTTGAGTGTTTTTAAAAGATGCTGTAATTAGCAAATGGTAGAACAATCTTCAACTACATTGTAAATATCATATTTTCAAGAGCACATAATATGTCTCAATCTGACACACTAAACAAAATTCAAAATTATTATTTTTTTTAGTTTACAAGATACAAATAAGATATAATTTAAGAAATAAAAAGATACATTTAATGCCATTAGTGATATAAAGATACAGGAAATAACATGTGTTCTTAAAACTGAGTGTCTCTGGTTCGAATCTCATAAGTTTGAATCAAAATTTTAATAGATTTCGAAATAGCTTCTATTTATGTGTTCAAAATCATAATGTATAGAATACTATGTAAAATTTTTATCTTTAGTTCAAATCAAACTCAAATGGCTAAGTATCCTAGTGATCCCTCAATGGTTTAAGCCAATATTTCTCAACTGGTGGTATGCGAGAAACAAAGGAAGATATAAAAAATTAAATACATGAAAAATTACAATAAGTTTATGATCGACATGACGCCAACAGCTGTTTGGGTCAGCTCAGTTCTCTGGATTACAAATGTAGCTACAACGCATTTTCACTTATTTCAAATAGCTTATTATTATTCTGCTTATTTAAAATAGGCGGACCTTTGCAGCACCTTTTCCCAGTTAAAGTAATTTTATACTGGTACCAACTTATCAAAGTAAATTATTCTTAAGACTCCCCTTTTTCAAGTACTTTTACATTGAAGAATAATTTTGTGTCCAGTACTCGTATAAACTTGAATAATTTTCTGTTGAATATTTACCTTAAACTATTTCAAATTACAAGACAAGCTGTGCATAAAAATGATAAAAAATATGTCATTTTATGATGATATGTGAAACTAATCTATTTCGTCATATCCACAGAGAGTTTTAAGTTTATCACTTGTACTATAACACTAGAACACATGCTGTGTATTCGTTCGGTAATTCCCTGTGAGTGCTCTGTCAAAATAGTTTGTGTTGTGATGTGTAGAATTAGTCCTGATTATTAATTAGTTCTAACATATTGACTCTTTCCCGTGTAAGAAACAACAGCAAGTTTGCCATTAATACATATTTTTGCTGTAAATTTTTATTAGTTTGGTAATTTAGTGTTTATATTGTTTTAGTTTTAGTTGCTTTGGTAGAAATGCAAAATAATAAATATTTGTATAGCTTTGAATTAGGCTATAATATTTTCTTTAAATTTACTGTTATTCAATTAAAACATGTTTTCAAATTGTTGTAAAAGTTTGATTTTTTCACACATCACTAATTATAAAGAAACATTTTCAAAAGAAAATTATATTATCCTAGGCTTTTTTACTTCTGAAAAAAAACTTACTTCAGTAAAATGAAGTATCTTGTTATGGGAACCTTTAAAGCGTGAATCACCTTTACCACAGTTATTTACCACAGTTAGTTTGGACACATATCTTGAAGTAAACAATGTCTTATGCTCAGTTCTAGGAAACCCCTTGTCTACCTTCTGTGATAGATACATTTTTATCTATCAGTTTGCTTCTCTCCTGTCAAAACTAATGTTATTGATTTTATTTACATCACAGTTGGCAAAGTATATATGTTACTGTTTAAAGTGCTGTGTTAAATTATTTACGTATCGTTGTATTGGCAGTGATTGAGGATCAGGGAAAATTTTTGTATGCCAAAATGGTTCAATTTAAGAACATAATTATTTTCATAACAACAAAACATTATTTTTTATATAGTCTACTGTATGTGTTTTATTAAATGGTTGATGATGTTAATTTTTCTAGTACTAAAAGTACTCTTGCTAGTGAGGTTTTATTGAAATAGCTTGGTGTATGGAAAATTTTATAATAAAGCCTGCCACCTCCATAAGATAAATTATCAGTAAAATTACCCTGATAGCACAACATTCGATTAGATGAGCACCTTGATAAGACGTCAGTTTTGTATGGCTAATTGAGAATCGCCTGATTGAGGTTCTACTATACATGGCAATCCATAGGAATTTAGTTATGAAACTAGATGTAATTTTATCCTTATTTAATACCTTTGGAAGTACTTTGGCGAATTGACACAATCCACCTCTGATACGAAGTGACAGATGAACGTCTTCTGGTCGAAGGCAGTGTAGTTGGCACAGAGGAAGTCATACCGTGTGCCGAAGAGGCAGTGGTGGTAAACCTGTCATGAAAAAACAAATGTGTTACAATGATACAAAATAACAGTTAAAACTGTTGATACTGAAGAATGTTACTCTCTTTGTAGTATCATTATGCAAGGGGCCGTCCATAAATTATGTCATCGCTTTTTGGCCATTTTTGGGCCCCTTTCCCCTAAAATCATCCTACCATCATAATTTGTCTCTCAGAAAAATGACGTCATTTTTAACAAAAATCCGTTTTAAGTCAAAATAATGCTTTTTCGTGCGTCAAAGCTACTTAAGTTCTATTCTTTATTGATTTATTAAGACTATCAATTGACTTTTGAATCCCATTTTGGCAGTAGTTTGTTGAAAAAAACTATTGAAACCGGATATTTTCATTTAAAAACCACTGTAGTACCACATCATTTAGGATCGGAAGTTGTTGAAAAATACAACGTACAGTATTTCAATACCCCCCTCGTCGGAAATGCGTCATCACTGCTCACTCCCTCACCTTCACTTGCAGGTGCCAAGGTCATTAAAATCTCGATACTTACCTGATAAACTTATCTTACAATAAACTAAAAACATTGACAAATCAAATCTAAATTTATTTTTAGAAATAAAACCAAAATGACTTTCTTAGTGGAAAAATAAACTAAAATAAACAATAAAACAACGCCTAAAAATAGTCTAATATATTTTCTTAGATCATTATTTTATAATAGTTGAATTGTGTTCGAATTTATCATTTGTTTACTGTAAAAATTTGATGTATAACATCATTTTTAAATGACGTCATATCAAAGCCGACCACCCCTTGCACATCTCCCTACCGTAATTTTCAATCTGGAACCTCCCCCCCTATTTTCAGATGACGTAATTTATGGACGGCCCCCAACGGGTTTGTATTTGGTTTAGTAATTTACCTTATTATGAGATAATGCACTTCTTATGTTATGTCTAATATGTTTAATATGAATTGGTAATTATTGTGCTTTTCATCGATAGACATGAATAAAATATTATGAAAATATAAATGTGTTAGCATTATGAAATATGTAACCAACTTTTAAATGTGTAAATTAAATACTTTTTATGCATTTAATAATCAAAGTTTAAGAAATCAAATCTATGAGGAACTGTTAAAAAAGTTTGTTTGGTATGACCGATGCGATGATTCCAAACGCTAAAAAAATGCAAAACCTTTATCAGAATACAAAACTGAAACCCTTAATGAGCTATTGTGAACCGAGATTACAAAGGCCATAACTGTCTCGGATACAAGGCATCATCAACCACTTTCTAAGTTGTGCAACGCCTCTTCATCCAGAAAGATTTTATCATCCCCAGCTCTGCAACATTTTCTATTCATTAAAATCTGAATACAACACGAAGGTACGGCAGACCTTATATCACCTTGACACCCGTCAGAGCTTATATTCATAAACTTTGGAGCATTATCTTTCATCATTCATTATCCTTCATCAAATCAAATCAGTTTTTCGTTACTAGCATTATTGAGTCCAAAGATAGGGAGATAAAAATCTATAATCATAAACTGGTTTAACACACGCTATACAGTAGTTCACAATTTTCATATTTGTATTCAGTTTTATTTTTCACCTACTGAACTGGCATGGAAATGGTTTTTAAGACCTTATGACTCAACTCATTTTAAAACTGAAGTTAATTATGACTAAATATCTGCAGTTTAATTTTCAGTGTTTATAGTTTCAACAATATGACATTTTATATATAGATGGGTAGAATAACTAGCTTGCCAAGTTTTAGGGATGGAGTGTTGGATTTTACATATGATTCATATATTGTACAATTTCGTTAAAGGATAAGCAATGTTTTGCTGATCTTTATGAATAAGAAAAATGAAAAAGAAGCAGTAGGCATATATGGAATAAAATATAAAATAAGGGGGGATACTCCTCAACGTTTGTTTTGTACTAAGTATTGAATTGAAGTATCATAACTTTTCAATTAATTGTTGACATTTTAAATGTATTCAATGCTTCAACCCACTTCAGTTAATTAGATTTAAAAAAAAAAATTGTAACAGGGCACTCATCACTATTGTAAAAATAAAATTTTCCCTGTTGACTGACTAGATTAGTACCCAATCAATCAATAAACCAAATGTGAAGTCGTATGCGAGCTTCTTATTATGGTCAGCTTTTGTAATGTTTGGAAAAAATGCTGAAACCATTTTCAGATCAATGTGCAGCTATTTATACATACAGACAAATCGTACACTCATCGTATTCATTTGCGTATGGTACAATATTCCCCATTGATCGATGGAATATTGTAAAAATCTGCTCAGTGCCGCCCCTCAACCACCCTGGTCACCCCCCAATATGGTGATCAAATATTTAAAACATTCCCAGTAATTTATTGTCTGTATGGTTGATACAAATTTATTTTTAATAACTATGATTAAGAGATGAAAAATTGAAGCATAAAAATAATCTGAAATAGACAATAAGTGTCTTTTGAAGGCAGCTGGAGGCAGCCAAAGCCAACAGTGCTATTGCATGTAATCGAGTTTAGAACACAGTGGATTGACTATACTTATAACTACTCATTCGGACCACAGGTGTCAAGTGTGTTTGCAGGCCTCTATTAACCCTTTTTGACACCCTAGGCCAAAGGTCACAATTACGACCTCCCCCACCAAAAAAAAAAAAAAAAAAAAAAAAAAAACAAGCTGTTTTATGGGCTTATTTTAATTCTAATTACTTTGACTGTTGCATAAAACTACACAAATATCTAACTAACGTGAGGATCAGCATTTTTGTCACTTTTAATCCATGCACGTAATCATTTTACATCATTAATGTACCATTTTACCACCATATTAATTTTAGATCTAAAATCAAATATTATATAAAACTTTAATACTGAAATAAATTTAAATCCAGGGCAAAGGTTCAAGAGATGAAAATTGTTTAGTAGGTCTAAAGGAAATATTTAACTCTGATCAAGGGTGCTATTTACCATCCTTTAGAGGGTGATGTTTACCGCCAGTCGGGGGTGATGCTCTTCACCGCTGATCAGGGGTGCTATTTATACTTATAGAGGGCTCTCTTTAGCATCGATCAGGGGTACTTTTTACCAACGGTGGAGGGTGCTATTTCACTCTTATCAGGGGCGCCATTTACCATTGATTATAAAACAATGTTTATTGACTGTTGGGGGCCCTCTTTACCATCTATCAGGGATACTTTTTACCGCCAGTTGGACCGCAATTCAACACTGATCACCACAACTACGATCACCAAATAGGCACCTGCCTATTTGCGTCTATAAGGGGCGCTCTTTATGCCCAGGTCGGGCGCCCTTTCCGCTAATCCTCAGCACTCCTGGATTAGCGGTGCTTTAACACTCGTTATGGCAGATCAGGGGCGCTCATCCTAGCTGCAAAGGATCCCCTTGGGTCCCGGCACTTTAGGGGGTCGCCTAGTTTGCCTGTATGGTAGAGCCGGTCCTGCACACAATACGATCATCTACCTGGCCCCCGGCCCTCTACACAAGGAAAACTTGCAATAAATAAAGGAAACTCCATATAGTCAAGTTCCGTGTATTATAAATAGATTTTTCTTCTTTCTTTTTTGCCGAATGTACTAATTACTACTCTTGTTATTAAAGAATTTAATAAAAATTTAAAAAAAACTTGAATTAAATAATATTTGCGGTCAAATATTTTTAACTGAAGAAATATAGAAATCTCCGTTTGACACCCCCCCCCCCTTTCCTTTTGGCTGATCCCCTAGGTGGGCCTAGTGGGCAATCCGGGCCTGTGTGTTTGGAGCTAGTGTTGCATAAAAGAATCATTCAAAATTGAAAATAAATGAAAATATGGAGCCAAGAGGTAAAAGAGGGGGTGAATATGGGGGTGGAGGGGGTCCAAAATGGTAAAGATGTAGGTTATTCAAGAGTATTCTACTTACAATTAGATTAAATACAGGTAGGCACTATTTACAATTTTGTTATATTTGTTGATATAATTATGTATTTTTGCTAACTTATCAACTTGTCTGCATAGTGAGTGTTTTTATACAACAAAATATAGTAACAAGAGCACTCCCACCGTGCCTACCCATCGGCCGCCACTGACCTGACACTTGTGAGGTACGCTGGCATAGAAGCCATCGTGGAGGTCATCGCACTTGAAGTCGATGTCGTCGGGCACACCGTTGTAGAAGGGGTAGCTAGACAGGTTGTACCCGTTGAGCTCTCGGGGCAAATTGGGGTCGTAGATGTAGTCCTTCTGGGGGTTGCCCGTCAGCAGGCTCTTGGTCTTGACGACTGTCACGTTGGCGGGGGACGTGGTGTTGCCGGCCGCGTCCGTCTCCACTGTCACCACCTGCGGCCAGTCATCAGATCAAAAACTAAGCGAAGCATCAAGCTGTCTAATAATCAAATAATTGAGTCATGAAATCGTCATCAAATAATCAACTCATCTAGACAGCAAATCATCATCGAATAATTAATTTATTAAATCATCAAGTCATAAAATCATCATATTATCAACTCATCCATCAAATTGTCAATTCATCAAGTCGTCTAACCATCAACTCATCAACTTATCAAGTTGTCAAATCATTACCAAATTGTCAAGTCCTCAAATCATCAATTCATCAAGTCATAAAATCTTTAAGTCATAAATTACCCAAACATAAAATAAAGAAAACATCATTGTTCCAACGTTAAACTAATTTATATGATGGATGAAGTAAAAAAAGGTTTACCAAATTCTCTGGGATGCAATAAAGAACACCAAGTACCCGTCGGGAGTCGGATTTATGAATAGCAAGAATCAGAATTCCTGACCCCCCCTTTCCTTTTGAATTAAATGTCAGAGTTAAACAAACAAATGTTAAAAGATAAAATAATACAACTAACCTTTTTTCTTTTCAAATAATTAAATTTGTCTTCCGATACTAGAATGAGCAAATTTATCGGAACTTCAAGGATATTGAAGGAAATTCAACATTTGTGAAAGTAATAGGGTTTTCTACCAAACCAGTAGGTTTAGTTTGTCAATTATTTTACATAATTTTCAATGGAATACTTACAGCATAAGAAAGAGGGAAAAAATGTAAATGTCAAGAGGTGGTTAATGTTAATTACTATGCAATTAAATAAATACAATTTTAATAAACAATAAAATAAAAATGACCTTAAGGACCATAAAGAGGAGCTTTTTTTAAAATTTAACTTGCCTTATATATTAAAAACAATCAAAGTAAACATTTTTGAAAAAATACTAATAATTTAATTAAACTTAGTATTTGATAATAAAACGATTTTAGCAATTTCACAGAGGTTTTCAATATTGGCTCAGTTACTTTTACTTTCACTATAAGTGACTTACTGTAGCACTCATTAAAAGACTATTTCCTCTAGGACACTAACAACTAATTAAATTATGTGAAAAAAAAAACTAATGGCTGTGTTAATCTTAGTAGAAATAAGTCTGAAGCCTATTTCAGATTTCTTTTTTACATGTCTGTTAAATCATTGTTAAATCATTGTATCATGTCATATATAATTCCAAATGTAAAAAAGTAAAAATTGGATAATTTTTACCCTACATTAAACGTTTTTCAAACAAAGTAATTGTCAATTAAATAACAATCTAGTTTAGACTTTCAATATAAATATAAACTTCTTAAGCTTGATAAAAAATAAATGCAGAAAATGAGTTTGTTGCTACCGAAAAGTCGGACTAATGGAGGGTTTTTAAAAAATTCACCTGGAAGTTTTTATATGCTCTATGAAGAAGACATGTCTAGGGATAAGAAAAGGTATGGTAACCCCAAGTAAAAGGACAATTTTATACACCAAATAGGTTTTTAATTTTTTGTTTTTATGGCCATTATAAAATGCCAATTCCATGCTATAGAAGGGATTAGTCCTCATTCATATATCACCCTGAACACAATTATGGTATTAAATAAAAACAAATCAAATCAAATAAATAGAGCGCTTTATTTAATTTATATTTGTTAATTACCATAGTTCTTGCGCCCCATTGACATAAGATTCCTTAGTAACTAAAAGTAACAATAATTAACAGATTAAGGAATGGCTAACTTAAGAAATACCTCCCACATAGGCTAAAAGTAGCCCGTGCGTTAGAGCAAGATGTGAATTAATCATGTTTAAAAAATCACCAATGAAAAAAAAAACGTAGGAATGCATTCAAGTTGGCCGGCACCATCAACCTCCACTGGGCCACACTTGTGTCCCCCAGTTAACCCTCCATCGGGTGCTTGAATTCTGAAATGCCATCGGGCACAAGCAGAGGTTTCCTCCGCCATAAGAACAAAATGAAAAAATGATTCTTTCGAAGAATATTTTCTTACACACAGGTTTTTTTACTAAACAAGTTTACTTTTAATATATTTTAATACATATCAAATTATCCGTGTTGCTATAATTATAGTATAGGTAATATTTATAAACAATACAAATATGCACAAAAAATTTCAAGATATTAATCTGTTAAGAATAATCAAAAATATGTCCATCATAAATTAAGTATCTCATGATTATCATTGTAAAAATGTAAATTTTGTGTTAATAAGAATGATCTCTAACTTGAAATCATAAATTTGTACATCAGTAATCGATCTCTGAACTATTTTTATAAAGTACAGATGGACAAACTGTATTTGTCTAGCTTTTTATACTTCAATAAACATAAACCTCTTTCAATTACCCTTTATTTATAATACACCATAAAATATAAAATTTATACCAGTTTGTTGATAAAAATACACTATATTTTTTAATTGCAAAAAAGGTATTTTATAATATCAGTTATAAAATAAAAAACCATCTAATGTGGTTTAAAAGAAAGAAAGACAATACACAAAATAAATAAAAATTTTAGGAAAAAAATCAGGCTACAACAATTATTTTTGGTAGCACAATCGGGCGCATGCGGAAGCAACCTCCGCACACTAAAAAAAAAAATCGACCCCCAGATCAATACTATAATTAATTGTAAATAGATAGAGCGACGCATCAAACAGTTCCTCTAGAGCAGTGTTTCCCGGGACCTTTTGGTGCCCGCGTACCACCTGTGGCTTTTCAATTTTTTGGCGTACCAACCAAACTCATACATATCCCCCCCTTCGGCCTTACAAATATAGCCGGAGAGAGCCTAGGCTATTGTTTTCCTTTTAATATATTTCATTATAGCCTTTAATCCTTTTCAATTAGTAGTCTGAGGGAAAAAGTGAATTTTCTGTTATTTCTTGCTCAGGAAATAATCTTTTTCAGAGGACTGATTAATAATCAGGACTAATTTTACACATGCACGAATAACGGTCACGACACAAACTATTTTGTCTTGACTGGATTTTGTCTTCACCGAACAAATACACCAACTGCCAACAGGTTTGGTTTAACCTCGTTGAAATACACAGAATACGTTCCAGGGTTACCAAGTAATGAACTTCATATTCTTCGTGGATATGACAAAATTAATTTTCCCTCGCATTTCATTGTTTCTGCGGAGCATGTCTTGTAACTTCAAATAGTACAAGGTACTGTACACAAAATCATTATTCATTAGTAAAAATTAGCTCGGAAAAAGGAGTATTAACTTTAAATAATTTAATTTGATAAGTTGTTAGGACATTGCTTTAGTAAGCAAGAAGTAAAGCTACCTATTGGTGTCTCTCAAATTATGATTAAAAGCGTTGTAACGCAGAACTGAGCTGACCAAAACGGCTGTCGGCATCACGTAGTTCAAAAGTGCTTTTTTTGTTTTTCGTGTATTTAATATTTTTTCTTCCTTTGTCTCTCGCGTACCACCAGAAATGGTCTCGCGTACCACCGGTGGTACGCATACCACCGGTTGAGAAACACTGCTCTAGAGTATTAAGGGGAACTTGAAAGCCAGGTTGCAAAACTAAAGCTTTCTATACTTTTTCCTTATTTTTTGGCAAGGGCGGAGGTTACCTCCACTTTGCGCCTGATGGAGGGTTAACATGCTATTTTATATACTGTTTAATGCTGTTTTTTACCGCACCTCTTCGACAGTCTCAGTTGGGTTGAGGAGGGCAGCCTTCGCCTTAGCCTTGAGCTCCGCCACGAGCGCTGAGCCCCGCAGCCCCTCCGAGCGCCCCAGCAGCACCGCCACCCCTGCCACACACAACAAACAATAAATAAATAATTTAGCGACAAGTTATAATTTAAGTTTAAGACCTTTTTAAATTATGTACAATATGACCTTGACCAATATACTTTTATTCAAGACTAAATCTAAGGGATGTCCCTGAAGGAAGTCTTTAAGGAAATTCATTAGCCCATGCCATATTGTATACCATTTTAAAGGTCTTTATTTTCTAAATAATATGCCAAAAACCTGACCTCTAAAGGTTTATTCATTCTTGTGATGCCTCCTAAACTGTTCTTTTTAGAAAATTTACTGGATTACTTACCTTTCCGTGCAAACAGTTCATGTTGAGTCTTTTGACTATGTATACATTTCAGGATTAAAATCCCATCTTCAGGTCAATACGAAAGTGATGAATTTTTAACTTTTTTCATATTGACCTGAAGATGGGATTTTAATCCTGAATTGTATACATAGTCAAAAGAATCAACAGGAACTTTTTGGGCGGAAATGTATGTAACGTAGTAAAATCTCTAAAGGCTACGTGTGTCCGGAGTTATTTTGATTTTTTTCAGCAATATGATTTCCAATATGATTTATGACAGTAATCAGCTTTATTTGTCTTCATTATGACTAAAAAATTTCTAAAATACCCCCGTCGCAGCAGACCTGCGTACTCAGTGAATTTCCAATGGAATTTCAGATTATTTACTTTCCCCATAAAAACACCATAGGATCGAGTATGTAGGTTTTCTGCCATTGGGTGTTGTTAGAAAATCTAACTTAATCAATAATTAATTGGTGAATGTAAACACAAAATTGTATCAAACTCTGGCAATTTTTTATTTTCCCCATATACCCCATGGGGATGAGTATGTAGGTTTGCCGCCATATGGGTTTTGTAAGCAAGTATAAGTTAAACCTTATATAGATAATGTACATACCAAATTTGATTAATTTATGTCAATAAATAAGTAAGATATAGGGTTTTCTTGATTTCCCATAAGAATAACATGGAAAACACATTTTTGGATTTGCCCCGTAACCAGTTATGCTATGATAAAAATTCAAAATACCAAATTGTTTGTTTTTTTAAGCTCTTTTAAATGGTTTCAGTTATAGTTGATGAATTTTAAAAATTAAGGTCAAAAAATGCCAAAAACCCATTTTTGACCCCTTTGAAACCCCATAAAACCCCGTTCCCATAACCCGACAATGCTGGTTCGCGAACTCATGAAAATAGACCTGGTCTTACAACTCCATACCAAATTTCATCAAAATCGGAGATCCCCTTCAAAAGTTATCAGTACCACGGACACACACATATATATATATATATATATATATATATATATATATATATATATATATACATATATATGAAAATGAACGAACGGTGTTTTTGGCTTCTGGGGACCTCAAAATGAAAAAGTAAAGTGGTCCTTGGCTTAGGTCTTACCATGGCTACTACCGTAATAGCGTATTCCCTATAAAAAAAATTCCCTATTCGCTAAAAATGGTCATTTCTAAAAAAATTAAGAATTTCCACAAACTATAATAAAATAAAGAGGTATCATAGCTAGAATTTAATTTTAAGAGCTGACCAAAAATAAAATATACAAAACATTTACTAAAAATATACAAAATAAAAAAAATGTACAAATCAACAATTTGTCATTAAACCAGCTTAAAAGTTCCTGTTTACAAATTGTATGAAATAAAAAAATTTCAAATAGCACGAAAAATCTTCGACATTCAAGAGGTAATTTAGATTTATAAGGAAACAAATACTTGGAAATATATTATACAAGTGCCTGCTTTAATTATTAGGCAAGAAGCTTCCTACGTTTGTTGTGCGTTTTGCGTCCCTCACATAGAAGGAGTCCATCGTTGTAAAAAAATTACTATTTCGGGACAACTCATTAAAATACACACAACTGTTATAATGAGGTTCAATACAACCTAGTTTAAACTGTTAAGCGATTTATATTAAATCAATTTACAAACTGCATGACCGTTTAGTGGCAAGGTCGTACGAAATGTTCTGTAATGCATGATAAAAATCATTGTCGTAATGTCCTCGTTGGGAGACGATTGTTTTTAAATAGGCTTATGCCAAGAATTACATGGTGTTTTATCCAACAATGTTCTTTTATTTTTAGCGAAGCGAGTTTTTATGACTCGTAAGCCCAACCAGAGTACAAACCGTGTTCCTATTTACAGACTAGTAATATTAGACTAATTTAGAATTTAGCAATTGATAGTTCTATAAAAATTTAAGATCTATAATTTTTACTCCAGAAATTTTTAATCTTGACAATAACTCTGACTTTATTAACCTATGCACTAAAAGGTTTACATGATTGACACAGTCAACAATCGTCAACAATTTGGGGTTCGATGTTTTTCGTTTTTGTTTTAAACTATACGTTTTGAAAATTTCTTTGGTCCTCTCTATCAGTGGTCTTTACCTAAGACAAAAGAATTTAACGGAACGTTTAGTTGAAAAAAACCAAAAATTCCAGAACCCTGTATTGTTAGTCTAATAATTTATAATGATACTGTTTATAAATTAAGCAAAAATGAAGAAATATTGATATTGTTTCTCCCCTCAAATAAAATTTTGTACAAAACAGTAGTTTATGCTATCGATCGAGTGGTATAATGACGGTTTTTAAGCCAAAAGTGAATGTTTTATAAATATCCCACGAGCGAATTAAAGAAAGGCTGAATGTAATCGTTGCATACACTACTTTATCTACTACCAACTTAAATTCAGTAAATCGGTGTAGTAATAATGTAGAAAATTCATAAGCGGCCACCCATCCAAAACGTATAGCTACACAGATGACTCTTGACGTAATAGTTGTTCTCACTCACATGATCACACTCTTTTTATGTTAGTCCTCGGTTAGGCATATTAAGAAACTAAAACCTGATTCGCAATGGAACAATCAGCTGATGTGCGAATTGCGTAATTGAAATAATGAAATAATTACTTTATTCCACCAATATATTTCTATTAAAACACTATTTCGTCAAATGCCGAGCTCTTATAGGTCTAAAATATGTATTTATATGAAATCTGTACGTTTAAGGCGTCATTAAGAGTCATCTTCACCTTTGGGCTGGTAGCCCATTGTTGCGCAGTCGGCAGTGTTAACCATACGGCTTTTATGCAAAACATGGTATTTCATTTCCCTGTTCCGGTCACCGTTTTTCAACAGATTTTCTTTAGGCTTGGTAAGTCTTTAGTTGAATAGTTATATTAGGTCCTTCATAGCTCAAAATTTTGAAATTTTAACAAATACTACTCTTCGCGAAGTCGCAAAGTAACTATTTTCCTTAGTAATAATAAAATTGTAAGTTTTCAAAATTTTGAGCTATGAGGGACCTAATATAACTATTCAACTAAACACTTACCATGTTTAAAGGAAATTGGTTGAAAAACAGCGTCCGAAACAGGGGAATAAAATACCATGTTTTGCATAAAAGCCGTATGGTTAACTGCGCAACAATGGGCTACCAGCCCAAAGGTGAAGATGACTCTGGCAATGGGTTTAAATTTGGTTTAATAATGCAAATCTTTATGATGTTAATTGTAATATCATTGCTATGCTTGCTCATTGCAACGGTCGTAGATAAATAAATACATTTTAATTACAATTAAACCTTCCAAGATGACGTTAGGTTGGCAACCCTGGACCGCATATTGCGAATGTTCGCAGACATATCCCCCTCGGATGTAATGAAGTTGCAACTAGGCTACGACACATCAATTGTAACTGGAGGTCGGCCGGCAGGTATATTATGAGAACAATGGCGGGCGCGAGACCAGTTTCGTCATAGATTGTGTCAATGCGTTGGCCGGCACAACGCGCATGTTCCATGCTTCTGTCACCATCCTCCATCTCTCGAACCGTTACTGCTTTCCTTCGGTCCAAGGACAAGGTCAACCTGTATACAACAACCTCGTGGAAATGTCACTTGTTGCTAAATCATCATTGCCAATATTCTCATCTTCTTGGAAATCCTTGACAGTTGCAGATTTATTCCTTGTAATAGTTGAACTCGTTTCTGATTCGATTGGATATTATTAAAAAAGACATGGATATTCTTAAATTTGTTTTCAAATTCACAATATTGTTTGAATAATTTGTGTAGTACTGTAGTACAGAGTGTCAGAAAAAATATTTCAGGATTTCGGGAATGATTACTCGAACAAAATTATGAAAAAGAATTGCATAAACATATGTTGTAAAATGCTTTGTTAAGCCACTAGCAGCCATTCTGGGTTTTTACACTTATTAATTGTTATTTCCGTAACAAATGGTTATAATAAGTTCACATTTTCATGGACCTTTATCACACAGACGTTCATTTTCAGAAAAGCATAATTTTTCCGATGCGTATTTTTAAAATGGCGGTTTATTAAACTTTTAAACTCAAATATCTCAAAACTAGTAACCTTTATCAGTATTTTAAAACAGACAAAAAGTTGACAAATAAAATTAACTAACTAACAACACCAAGTTTGTAAGGATCAGGAAACAAATAATGAAGTTATTTTGATATTTTACTAAAATAACCTAAATTTAAATGAATTATAATGAAAATCAATGTTTTTCCGCAGAAAAATTTCTTTAACTCCGTTATTTGCTGTCTGATCCTTACAAACTTGGTATCAATAAAATGGGTGTTTATCAATAAACGAAAACACAACTTTTTATATCCTTTGGCAAACTCTATACTGTAGGCTACTATGAGCTTTTCTTTTATGTTAACAGTGTCCTAAAATCATCTGACATAATTAATCTTCACTGTTTTTCCGCTTACTAATCGTATTATTTCTACTAATAAAAATAATATTTAATTATAATACTGTGATTTTATAAATTAACAAATGAGTATACTTTTTCTCATAGCCTTGGTCATCGGCGTTTTAATTTACATTACAAAAGGTTAAATACATGAATTGTCACAGTAATACTTATCCTCCAGTAGTACAATTGTGTTCGTGTAAAATGTCTGTGTGTATTTTATGTGTTTCAAAGACTTTATGACGACCTCGTAGGAGGAAAATTTCACACTATAGGCTCGACAATAAAACTTTTGATGTGTCAAAACTGGTAGCTTATACTATATTGGACGATAAGGATTACCGTGGTCAATTCAAGTATTTAACCTCTTGTATAATATAATTGCAAAGTAATCTGGAAGGAAACACTCAAAAATGAAGTTTGAATTTAGATTAAGGCGAGGCGATTGAGTTTGAATTTAGATTAAGGCCATTCCAAGGTGATTGATTTTAAATCTATCGAAACTTCCCCTTGAATAAGTTACTTTGCTATGAAATCTTTCTATATCTTTTGAGGATGAGAATCAATTGTAAACAAAGTCACTGTTATAAGTTATCAGTTTTGCATGAAAATTATAGACAGGAATATGAATTTTCATACAATATCTATGTTGCTTGGAGTATAATAAAAAGAAAATGGCATTGTAAAAGAAATAACATACGTAACCCAAGGTTGTAATGTTAAAACCTTCAGCTGGTGGCTAGATTCTAGTGAAACTGTCCATCGAGTCGTTAAGTCCATTATCAACTACATCCTTACTGAAACATTTTCTTCAAAGGAAATATTTTTCGACGAGCGCAATACCAACAAGAATGTGGTTAAACAGTTGAAAGGCAAGGATTCCGTTCTGGTGGCGCAACGCATTGGCAAAGATTGGCCGACAATCGAACACTCCAACCTGGCTAATTGGTTGGCCGACTGGCCATTCCCTTCCACCAAAGCTTATCTCGTCATGGGATTGGGTCAAAACGGGAACCTGATTTCATTTTTCTTAATTACCCCACTTTGCAAACTACAAGAAATTATTAATTGGCAATACATTATGTATTAGAGGACCATAAGGAATGTAATTGGTGCATGATTATATAAAAGTAACATTCTTAATCAATGTTTGGTTAACCGAAAATTTCTTCGTGGGTTTATTGTACTGTAGCCGTTTACGTTTCAGCAATACATGACAACAAAACATGCAATATTTTGAAAAAAATACTAACGGTATTTAAGAAAATAAAAATTAATAGGACTACATAACGTTTAAAGAACTAAAAAATAATACTTTTAACTAATGTGGTAAATGAAAAATGGCAATTTGCGACAGCGATTACTCTATATTAATGGTATTTATAAACAGTGGACAGAGAAGAAATATAACTCTATGGAACTTAAAAATTAGCTAATAAGACCAAATTGTAGCAAAATTTGTAAATTAAAAAATTAACATATACAGTATCGGTAAGAAATTTATGTTGAGTTCACAAAACATATAAAAGAGAAAAATAATTTATGTAATTGTATCCATAACTTAAATTAAGCAAGGAACAGAATGGAAATTTAATAAAGGAAATTTTAATAATAAGTTATGAAATTTACTTCACAGCAAGAGATTTGTGGTAGGTTTTATGTATGTTTGAGCTTTAAGTAGGTCTTATTGAGGTTAGACTACAACTTGTTGGACGTTTTGGATCTTCTAAATCAACACGGATTCTTTTCAAACCCTCGTAATGGACGTAAAGAACTAATTCAAATTACAAAACTCTAACAAATGTATTTTTTAGGTAACTCATGTTTTATATATGTTACCTACATAAAAGTAAGTTTGGCAGAAATATTTAAACTGAACTTATTAGTGTTTCAAGTTTAAGATTTATAAAGTTGTCATATCAAAGTTTATGAATTGGTATATTTTTAATAACTTTGCACGAACCGAGATATCAGGTTAATTATTCAACAATTTCATGCATCGAAAATCGAATTGATAATTAACTGTGCGCAGTAGAACATTTACTTTTTACCATTTAATATTTCCTACAAATAGTTACATAAATGCGTTTGTTGAATCTTAGTTAGGACCTAACGTGAACTTACATCAATGTTCTTTAAATAGCGGCAAACAATAAAAAAATTATATAAACATATGTCACCTTTGATCCTCGTAAAAAATATGATTATAAAAGTAGTTTACATAGAGATTTAGACCTACACTATTTATAAAATCAAAAGTGCATGAAGTTTTCGTCATACTCACAATAATGTTTAACAACAGAGAACAATGCCGCAAACTCGACCTCAAAAAAATTACCGAATCATGAATGGCAGGCGAGCAAACTTTGTATTAAAATCATATTGCTGAAAACAAGAAATGCAATAACTCCCGATCCACTCGACCTTTTGAGGTCGGGTTTGTGGCAAATTGCTCAGAATGCAACCCACCTTTAAAATGATACATCATAAGAACCATTTAAATGAAACTTGATGTATTTTTATTTTGTTAAAAAAAATTATTTTGGGGAAAGTAAAGCCAATAAAGTTTTTCCCAAGGCTTCCTTTAGGGATGTCCCTAGTTGAGGTCGTCAAGGAAACTGCATTTGGATACGTCATATGATACATGATTTAAAATGGCTTTGCATTCTGAGCAATTTGCCACAAACCCGACCTCAAAACGTCGAGTGGATCGAGAGTCATTGCATTTTATTGTTTTCAGCGATATGATTTTAATGAAAAGTTTGATCGCCTGCCATTTTTGACTCGATCATCCTTTTGAGGTCGAGTTTGCTGCATTGTTCTCAACTCTTAGAGACATTTAATTTAATGTACACATTGACCTGTGCTTACATTTAAGATTTTCTTCTGACTCCTTGTGGACCGCTCCTCCCCCCCCCCCCCCCTCGGAGGTCCAAGGACAATAAGTACTTTGGGAAGAAGTCTTGGTCACTCAAAATAAATTTGCAGTTTTAGTTTTTTTTACTTAAATACTTTAAAAAATATGAAATAGCTTGGAGACTTTTTTCCACCATGTATATTTTAACCATAGATTAACTAGTTTCGAATGAATTAACCATCCGGGCATCGTACAAGTCATGCCTGTATCTGTCGCCCGGTCCTCCGGTCGCCTTGAGTTTGCCGTGGTATGTGGTCGGTGTCGGCCGTCCAAAGCCACAAAACCTGTCCAATATATCCACAGCTTCAAGATTGTCTACGATGGGAAAATCCAAGCGAGTAATCTCACAAAAATTATAGAGCCTTGGATCGCACTGGGTTCTGCTTCACAAGGACAGTCTGTCTTAAATTGTATTTCCCCAAAATATTTTTTTAACAAAATAAAAAACACCAAGTTTCATTTAAATGGTTCGATTTGTAAAGTAGACAGATCGTTTAATATTTCCCCACTTTGTGCAATACACAGAGGTACTGACAGAGTGGTATACTCCGATAATCAAGTACAACCTAAATCATCGGTCAACTTTCCTACGCTGCCTTGACGTACAGATACGTACATATGTGACGATACTTTTCCTGTATTTGTGGTCAAAAAAACTTATTAATGACATGAATTTCTATCACTGCAAATGAACTTTGTAAGATGCTGAGCTGTTAGTAAAATTAAGGCCATTCTTTTTGAAATGGTGATTATATTGACCAAAAATTACTTAATTTTTAACAACAGCCCATATTTGAAAGTCCATTTTAAGCTATAATGTAGTTATGATGACGATGTTTTCCTATCTAAGTTACTTCATAAGCTGTATGAGTAGCGCCCGTTAGGATTAGTTGGAAGAATATTAAATTTTGTCCACATCAAGAATTTCTAGGTGGACTGCTCTTGTATTTTATACGAAAGGAAGTGTTTCAGCTGTCTTTTCCAAACATTTTGAGGGGTAATTAGCAGTGGTCCAGTAGTACATGTTTATTTCCTACAAATTTAAGCGGTTGACCGGTTTTGGACCAAAAGTAGTAGATACAAAATAAACAAAATCTGAGTTGGAAGAAAAACTGTAAAATAATCAAAAATACAAGTTAAATCGTAAAAAATAAAAATCAAAAGATATTTAAAAAAGTCAAATAATGTGCGAACAAGAAAATTCTTGACATTGTTTTAAGAAATCAACTATCCACAATAATACCATTTGATTAAATAAATAGTCATTTTTTTAAAACGATTTAGTGTTCCCTCCAATTAAAATCATTGAAAATTTGAACACTCCATTTTCATCAACGAAGCAGGATCTGATTTCGTCATACACACATGATTTATTTATCAATAGTTAGGGAACTGAACCAATAAGGTCAGTCGTTCATACTAAATGTTAGCAAATACATCATAAAGTTGGTTGTAATGTCACAAAATCGAATAGTATTGAGGGAATGTTTTACACCGTAAAACGGTTATATAAACTGCAAAGTGTATGTATCCTCGAGGCCAGCTGCAAATCAGTTTGCCAGCTGAAGTGCAGTTTATACCCTCAATCAATAGCTTGGTATCAGGAGGCTATCAAGGGGCGACCATGAAAGTATGCACCAAAACCAGTCCATCGCAAAAATCATCGAAGGGTTAGATTAATGCCACAATGAAACTCCGCACCAGAGTGGTTTCTGCAGTGGGCACAGGTAGTAAACCCTCTACAGCCGCCGCGCCGTCTTTCCCTTCAATCTCTTTTCCTATCCCACTAGCTAACTCATTCGCCACCACTCTCAGCTCAGGGCATGATTCAGCTCTGCCGATAGCCTGGACATTCCTCGGACATACCATCGATCCTCGGAGGAACCGTATTTAGTTCCGCCGTTGGTCACTCACGGCCAATCGTTCCTTCATACCTATTTTTTTCTTTTGCAGATTCTAATTATGTTTTTATCAGATATTTCAAAGTCTTTTTCAACTACGTGAAATGGGTGGATTTCTTATTAAATTTCTATATAACATACTGGGAAATAAGTTCCAGGAAAGTGTTTTTAAACAATATGAGTAATAATGTAAATGTTAGTGTAAGGAACACAAGGTGAGGTATTTAAACAGTGAAAAAGAAAGTCCTGTAATCCTAAGTTCACACAGTTTTTGCCTTGCATGATAATATGTAATGTAATTTATGAAAAAGAAATCGTAGCTTACTATGAAGAAACAATTAAACTGTTTAATAGAATATATTAAGCCAAACAAACCAATAACGTCAGTCGGCCACAATAAATTTTGGCCTTTATGAAACGGCGGCAGGGAGTGATAGGAGAGGGTAGAAGTGGAAAGGGGAACCGGGTTGGCAGGTGCGGGCTTTCATGGTGTGGCGGCCGCTCCCGGCTCTGGTGCGGAGTTTCATTGTTTTATAGCGACTAAGAACTGGTGCGGAGTTCGGTGGTCTAGAATCAAGGAGGCTATGATTGGTGTGAAGTATGTGGCACGCGTCCCAATACTCTGGTGATGTCAAACAATCCACTCAACAAGTCATGGCATTTCACTCTCCTGGTGCTCAGACGCGACTTCAGTGTCAGGTGACCAATATATGGATATGCCTTAGCGTCACGAGTTAAGAAATTAAATATTTATAAAATATGTAAAGGGGTATTTCTTAGAAAAGGCCCTCGACTATCAAAATTGCTCCAAATTCCAATTAGGTATTACAGTACGAAAAAATATACCCCCGTCGCAGCAGACCTGCGTACTCAGCGAATTTCCAGTGGAATTTCAGATTATTTACTTTCCCCGTAAAAACACCATAGGATCGAGTATGTAGGTTTGCTGCCATGGGGTGTTGTTAGAAAATCTAAGTTAATCAATAATTGGTGAATGTAAACACAAAATTGTATTAAGCTCTGGCAATTTTTTATTTTCCCTATAAACCCCATGGGGGTGAGTATGTAGGTTTGCCGCCATAAGGGTTTTGTAAGCAATTATAAGTTAAGCCCTATCTAGATAATGTACATACCAAATTTGATTAAGTTATGTCAATAAATAAGCAAGATATAGGGTTATTTTGATTTCCCATAAGAATAACATGGAAAACACATTTTTGGATTTTCCCCGTAACCAGTTATGCTAAGATGAAAATTCAAAATACCAAATTGTTTGTTTTTTTAAGCTCTTTAAAATGGTTTCAGTTAAAATTGATGAATTTTGAAAATTGAGGTCGAAAAATGCCAAAAACCCATTTTTGACCCCTTTGAAACCCCATAAAACCCCGTTCCCATAACCCGACAATGCTGGTTCGCGAACTCATGAAAATAGACCTGGTCTTACACCTTCATACCAAATTTCATCAAAATCGGAGGTTCCCTTCAAAAGTTATCGGTACCACGGACACATATATATATAGATAGATAGATAGATAGATAGATAGATATATATATACATATATATGAAAATGAACGAATGGTGTTTTTGGCTTCTGGGGACCTCAAAATGAAAAAGTAAAGTGGTCCCGGGCTTAGGTCTTACCATGACTACTACCGTAATAGCGTATTCCCTATAGGGAAATTCGCTAAAACATCGAAATCGTGCCTACAACATTTTTTATTCGATGATAACACATGATCTTTTCTGCCGTTACCTCATCGAACCCGTTGCGTACCTGTTGCGTCAGTTGGCAAATTTAATTTAATTGTAATATTTATTGCCGGAACCTAACCTAACCTATCCTAGAATTACCTAACACATGATAAACTAATACTTAACCTAAACAAATATGTTGGGTATAATGAGGCAACAGGACATAGTTACACATTTAAGTGATCTTGTACAAAGAGATGGCAGTGCCCAGTTGGCTTTATTTTAGAAATATTTGTGTCTATAGCATTTGTGTTAAAAATGTAACTTTTCGTCATTTTATATCTCTACACCAAATCATAATCGTACCAAACAAACATTTGGGGAAGTCTTAAATTTTAGATAAATTATAATGTAATTTCTGTACATTGATTAAATAAAACTTAATGATACCTTCAATTTGATATATGATTTGTGTACATTGAATATACATTGTGTATATGTATTGATAGTGTACATTGAACTTATATAATATCCCATTGCAAATACGGAGTTCATTTATGGACATTCGGTATTGTTGTCTATTCGTCTGACACATGGTGGTAAAAACTTACTTACATATTATTCGATTTGCATTTACATAAGAACGATCAAAAGTTTATACTGGTGCACGGACGAAATCTATCGTTAAACAAATATAAAAACATTTACCGTTCATAGATAATCAGTAGATAATATAAAAGTAATGAAATTGTTTAAATATAAATACGGCACTAAGCATCTTAAGCCTACCCGGTGTCCATGACATTATAGACGATCATTCAAGCCTTATTTACATAAGATGTTTTCTTTCGGTGTTTCCCATAGACAAAATAACACAGAAGAAGAAAATTTAGATTAAGCTGATTTTCCATTGTGATAAAAATATGACCCGACAGAATAATATAGCATACTTTTCTTACGATAAACATGAAATTTGAATTTTAAGAACTTCTAATATAGGTTTTAAGCGTCATATTAGGCAAAGTATATAAGTAAACCACAGACTTGAAACTACGAATATTCTTTAATTGAAAATTAAAAACCAAATCCATTTACGGTGACTTATCTCCGTGTATTTAAGTACCAAAACTAAAACTGTTTATATGTATTTAATAAAATCATGTTTCGTACAACAAAAAATCACATAAAAAATATAGTATAGAAATTAAAGGCAAGGTTTGCAAATATAATTGAGTTCAATGATAAATTACAGTTCAGGATACTATTTAATAGCTTATACAATATATTTGTTATGTTAAACGATATACGGGAACTCACCAGCTAGTAGAATCCACAGCCTGGCTTGTGTGTACATCTAAAACAAAAGGAAACTTGTCACTTTTGTTATAAGTAATTTAAAAAAAATATCAATTTATATTTATTATGATACATTACATTAAAAAAAATCAAGAGTTTCTTTCAGAAATATATTAAATTTGGGGTAAAAATACTTACAATTAATTAATTACCTACTTTTACGGTTCATTAAATCTATGGTATCTCTGAATTTAGGCTCAGTTGTTTAGGATGTAGTTCTGATGATTTAACAAAATTTTTGAACGCGGGTGATGAACGCATCATTGGGAAAATAAATATAAAAAATACCTCCTAAGTTGTAACTTTTTTGCAATCCGCACCAAGTGGACTGGTTTCACGGTAAAGGTGGTCACATCATTTTTGTACAGCATTGAAATTCCCAACAATTTGAGACCAAAATTATCATTGACCTTTGAGTTTTTTTTATTTACGTAAATTCAAATCTAAGTAATTTTTTGGTTGCGGGTAAACGTGATTTTAGCGATTTAAAATCAAGAATAGTATTATGGTAGCAGCCGTGGTCCAAAATAGTCCCGGGACTATGACAAACTTTCATGTTGAGGTCTCTAGAAGCCAAAAACGCTGTTTATCTAATTTAGTTCACCTTCATATATACATATACAAACATTTACATATCTAAATAAAAAGGCCTATACTCCCGCATGTGTAACTGATTGACTCATTAATGTATACAACGTTTTGACCCTCCTAATTGAGCTAATAACTTGAGATTTGGCGCACACTTAGCGTATGGGGTCTGTATGTAGGGAAAAGTTCTAAATTGGACGATTCCAAATTTTAACCCCCACAGAAATTCAAAATAGATTAAATGGGAAATCTTGATTTTTTTTGTTCTCTGTTCGATCTCGGGCGCCTTGCAAATCTCGCCACGGAAAACCAACGGATTCTCCCTTATGGGTTCATACGCATCTCCGTTATGGAGGTTATGGTCTCGGCCCCACAGCGGTTCAGATGATGATCGGTCACGGCAAAACATAAATATAAGTCTAAATAAATATTTTAATGTCAACTTTAATGAAAACATTGTTACAAAACGAACCGAGTTTGGTTATTTAAAATATGGTACATCATAGTAACTAGACAGATATAAAATAAAATAAAAAATAAATAAAAACTATACTATACTATTTTATTGGTAATCATTCTCCTTTGGTACCCAGTGAGATATACAGTGCTTGGAGTCAACATATACTTCATTGAAACATACTCAATATGGAAATAATGACCAATTTGTAGTATTAATATTATATCAATACCTGACAGACAGAGTTGAGAGTGGGAGGCAAGCACACGTACTCCTGAAATTATCACCCCCTTGGGTTTAAATTCATAGGAACGTTATGGTTTACTCTATAGCTTTGTGGGGTTGATGAAAGTTTATTTTTAGCGAATTTCCCATAGGGAATAAGCTATTACCGTAGGTCTCATGGTAAGACCTAAGGCCGGGACCATGTTACTTTTTCGTTTTAAGGTGCCCAGAGACCAAAAATAATAGTCATTAAAATTTATATATATATGTATGTGTCCCTAGGCACGATAACTCTCGTAAAAACGGTCCAATCGACACCAAATTTGGTAGAGGTGTGTAATCCTACGTTTATTCGGATGAGTTCGTAAACCAGACATATCAACCTACCGGAAGGGGTAGTTTTGGGGGATTTTGTACCCCAAAAATGGGTTTTTTGCATTTTTCATATGTAATTTTTAAAAATTTTAAATTTTTATTTTGACCATTGGATTTTGCTCAAAAAACACACAACTTAGTAATTTGAAGCTTTCCTCTATCTCCATTGGTTACCGAGATATTAAAAATTCTAAATACAGTACATTGTATTTGGCGCTCCAATGTTAATCTTATGGAGAATAAGGATGTGTTATTATTTCAATTATTAATTAATATTTTTGGACCAAACCTTGGTATTTATCTTCATTTGGTTGGGATTCAACCATTTATATAAAAAAATCTTGGTTTTTGTACTTATCATGGCAGCAAACCTGCATACTCTTTTCCCATGTTAATCATATGGAGAATAGTCAAACTCTTTTAATTAATGGCCAGATATTGATGAAACTTAGTATATGGCTTCATATGGTCCAAATAAATTCTTTTTATACTTAAAATCTACTTTTAGTGTTCCCCATGGCAGCATACCTGCATACTCTTTCCCTCTATGTATCATTAGGAGAGTAGACATTTATTTCCCTATTTATGAGCACGTAATGAAATTTCTTCTGGTACAAATTAATATTGATTATTTGGAAATTCGCTGAGTACGCAGGTCTGCTGCGACGGGGGGTATTTTATTTTTGCACGGTTTTACAAAACATTGTGTCCAACGCAACAAAACACTGTGCCATTCGACTGACCATCAGGAAACAAGCACTCTTCATTCAAGAAACAGTTGAAATGGGTAAGTAAACCCAAGCGACAACCACCCCACGACAAACCACTAAATAATCATCGATCGATGTTTTTATTTCCAAGCTTTGTTAATTAATTGAAAAGCTTGGTTAGTTAAAATAGCGCAGAATAGTATTCAATTCCGACTTGGTACTGTACAAAAAGATAGTTCGGCCATGGTTCGGAAGTCGCTTCCTGTTATACAGTGTGTTTCAGAACTCCCTACCAATATTTTAAGGCACTGTTCCTGGGTTAGAAACATATTTAAATATCATATTTAAATTGTCCGGAATTCTTTAGTTACTCACACAGCCTCCATTTTGTTTTTTCACATACTAATTTTTATTTCCGTAAAGGATGGTTGTATTCAGTTCATATTTCGTATGAATCTTTATCATATCAATGTAAATTTCCAGATAAATAACTATAAATTTTCCACTGTATATTTTCAAAATTTTAAATTTTCAAACACAAATATCTCAAAATAAAAATGTTATAAAAATTTTACAAAACACAAAAAAGTTGACAAATTAAATTATCTAACCAATGGTACCAAGTTTGTAAGGATTGGACAACAAATAACGGAGTTATTGCGATTTTTCGCCATGAAAACATTGATTTTGCTGTTAAATGGCCTTAATTTGCATTGATTTTAATGCAAAATCAATGTTTTCATGGCGAAAAATCGCAATAACTCCGTTACTTGTTGTCAGATCCTTACAAACCTGGTACCATTGGTCAGATAATTTAATTTGTCAACTTTTTTGTGTCTTGTAAAACTTTTAAAAGATTTTCCGATTTTGAGATATTTTCGTTTGAAAATTTAAAATGGCCGCCATTTTGAAAATTTTCCTGGAAGTGTACATTGGTATGATAAAGATTCATGCTAAATATCAATTGAATACAACTATCCGTTACGGAAATAAAAATTATTATGTGAAAAAAACAAAATGGCGGCTGTGTGAGTAACTAAAGGCTTCCGGACAATTTAAATATGATATTTAGATATGTTTATAACCCAGAAACAATGCCCTAAAATATTGGTAGGGAGTTCTGAAACACCCTGTATACCAGAAAATACATAAGTGTATGCTTCTGATGCCTATAGTTGTTCAGCAATGTTCAGCTGTAGTTCATTGCTGATCTTCTTCACCCAAAAGCGATTCGATACTTTATTTAACAATTCCAAAATATTTTTCTGGCCTTTTGCTACTTAAGTTGAAAATTACGTTACGACAGGTATGAAAACTCTTTTCGATAACAAGTATCAATAAATAACCTATTGAATAGAGTACCAAGTATCAGTTGAATAGAGCCTACCTAGTTTGATCGTTTGATGATGGTAGGAGTATCCTGATGAACATATGAATACTTTAAATACTTGAAACGCTATTGATACATAATCATTAACTTTTATTCAAAGCGTTTGATTGAAATTGATGGTTAAATTTTGTGGCTAGAAGTTTATGTCACAATAATATACAAATTACACGTGCATTCTACCATGTAGAAAAAGAGTGTAAGACGATATGAGCTATTTCTGGAATCAGAAATAGAGTTACCATGAGCATACTCTTAGAGTGAGCTATAATTTCAGTTCACCTACAGACTTCTACTATTTCATTAGAATGGTTGTTATAGAACTAATTATAATAAACTGTGCACTTCTTGAGGAGACATACAATAAATCACTTACATCGCTCTACTTTACCCTGCATGAAGAATGCGATAAACGAGGACTAGGTTTATGTTGAGATGATGCGTTGTTTCTGCAGCACTGAGAATTACCGGAGTGACTCTCGAGTTTATTTTTCAAGAATGCGGTAGGATATTCAGTAGATTATCAAATAAAATAATATAATGAGACGCCTATACTCAGGTTTGTGTCTACAGTAAATTGTTGAATGGTTTAATTTGAAGACAAATTACATTTTAAAGCAACTCACTGTTAAAACACATCTCATATTGGTTGCTTTCTCCCCTCGTATAGCTCAGATCTGTTTCTGTTTCTGCAGAAGAGTGTTGGAGGATCGGAAGAGATTAAGAGTCCCGAGCTACTGGAGCAGATAATAGATAATTCTATTTGTCTGGTCACAATCTCCTGGAATTGTTGGGGCAATCCACTAGAATTGCCACCGGCCGCTGTTCGGGTTTAGCTGCTGTCAGATTAGCAATTTAGAGGGGAAATATAAAAAAAGATCATTTTAGTTTTATTTAGATTTAATTTCGAAAATAACTGAATGAATGAATTCATAAAAATGAAAGATTTCACCTCCAAGTCTTGTTTTGATTGGACCTTGAAGCAAATTTTGGTGTCATCTACACACTGTATCACCATGGATCATTGAATTAGTACCGTTGGCGTAAATCAAAATAACACTGAGCTTAGGTTGGATCCCTGAGGGACACCTTGGACCATATTTTCATTCTGTGAATTTAATTTAATCTTCAATTCGGACACATTGGGCTCTGCTCTTGAGGTAGGACGCGAGCCATCTCAATGGCAAACCCCGTATACTATATGCTTCTAACTGGTGCGGCAGTTAAAAGCAGTCACACAGTCAAAGTAAAGCATAAAGCACACAGTCAAAAGCTTTCGAAAGGTCGAGAAATATGCTGAGCTCATGTTCTCTCCTCATCCATGTTCTCTGAGCTCATGATTCGAGGCCGTCGACAACAACTTCCACAAGACTTGAGACCGCGTCAATTATGGATATGCTTTCCCTTAATCCAAACTGATCTGTTGAAAGAATTTCAAAACTTTGAATGTATTTTATGAGCCTCTCAAGGGAAAGCTTTTTAAATACCTTACCGAGAACAGGCAAGACTGAGATTGGACAGTAATTGTTGGGAAGGCAAGGATAATCCTTTTTGAAAATTGGGATTACTTTTGACGTTTTCAATTGTGGTGGGAAAATCACATTTTCAGAAGTGGAATTTACTACATTGGTCAGTGGTTTTAAATATGCCTGGAGTAACGTTTGAGTAATCACGCGGACATGCCGTTAATGTCATATGACTGTTTTGGTTTGAGCCCCTCGATAACGTAAGCCACTTCATCTTCGTCTACAGGAAACTGAGTCATGGACGAAACCTCTGACCTCCATCGATGTTCGCCAAAAAGGCGAGGCCCAATAAATGACTTTCCGGACAATTCCGAAGACGAAAATGTTTATAAAATTCATTTGCCACATTTTTTAACTTTTAAAATTTTTGATTGTTAAAGTGGAGTTTGATTAGCGGAGAACGTTTTGATGATTTGGTTGAGTTATTGATTATTTTTCAGAAAGATTTGGAAAAACTATTACATCCTTTTAAAGTCTTCTCAACGTCATAGGTCTTAGCAGCCTTTTTTAACTTCTCCATAAATTCTTTTATAATTTCTATAATAAGGTTTTAAATTATCGTCTTCAGTTTCGATGCAAATGAAATGCCAACATTTTAGTTTCTCTCGAGATTTGAGAATACCTTAGGTCCGAGTGGAGTTTTGTAAGGGTGTTTGATTTTGGATTTTTCGAAAGGGCAGCAGATATCAAGGTAATAATTGAAACTACTCTCAAAAGCCTGGAATTTTTCATTCACACAAACGAACTTATCGAAAAACTGCCATGATTCTTTCTTTAACGTCTAACGATGAGACATTTATTTATGTGCTTTATAGAACTTTTTGTCTTAAAACTGGGGGATTTTTTCAGGTGACGATCCAATGACAACTTTCCTGAGCAAAGTGGTCAGAAATGGCCGCATTAATCACTGAGAATGTGGATGAATCACTGAGAATGTGGGGTGATCCGTCCCCCATCATTATAAACTTACTTTAATTTGCAAACAACATAGATAAAAGACGTTCTAGTTTTTAGAAAAATTTGTTGCATCCATTCGGTGAGTTATACAGACCCACAATAGCTATTTTCTCTAGCAAATTCGAATTTATTTTGATCCCTTCCATTTCAAAATTAAGGTCTGTAATGGAATCGATTTTGAAAGTTTCAAAATTAGTTGAGTTTTTTACGAAAATTGCCATACCTCCGTCCTTAAATCTTTTGCGACTAAACGATTCTGCCAATGTGTAATTTTCAATTTGGAAAAGATTGAGTGCTCTTGTGGGTTACCGAGACTTGCTTCCTTCTGATCATACGCATTATCGAGGCCTGTTCATTTCTCCCCATTGCCCTTAGTTTATTTCCTACACTTTCGATAATTTTCAGTTTACCATGTATGCCGATATGACCTAGCAATTCTTTTCGTAAATCGCTTTTAAATTTAAAAGTTGACAGTTGTATACAACAACAAAACTTTATCAATATCCTAACAGTAATAACATACACGTAAATCAGAATATAAAAAAAATTGTGTATTATTCGGATGTCAAAACAATTCTATGGTTGATAACCCATCAATACTTATGGATTATTTTTTTATAAAAATTGCTCATGGGTACTTTATATAAATTTGCTCTGTTCCAAATTATCATCAATTGAATCGGTTTTCGAAAGTTCATATTTGAAATAGCTAAGTTTCTTAACTTTATTGTCTTTTTACATTATTTATAAAATGTTAATATATTACAAATTTAAGTTGTATTCAAACTGGTGCAGACGTGCATACTCATAACCCTCGTCATAGGCTCATTCACCATCAAACTACACACAGATTGGAATGGGCCACAAAAGTACCTCAAAATATTGGGCTGATAAATTACCTCATAATATTGGTCCAAAACGAGCTCTCAAATCACACCAACTGAAGACAGAAAAAAATTTAAATTCTATTAAAACATTTGTAAAAGAAAATTATTATTCCTACATAGATGGTGAGTACCTGGAGTATCAGGAATAAATCTCTTGTGTTATTTTATATTTATTTTTTGTCAAGACCCTTCTGACCCTGGGCGTCAAAAGCCCTTCTGCTCTTATGAGTTACCGATACCTGCTCCCATCTTATCCTTGGCGTTACCGAGACCTGCTCTCTTCTTATCTTTGGCGTTACTGATACCCGCTCCCCTCTTAACCTTGGTGTTACCGAGACCTGCTCTCTTCTTATCTTTGGCGTTACTGATACCCGCTCCCTTCTTATCCTTGGCGTTATCTTCTTCTCTTTGGCGTTACAGAGACCAGCTTCCTTCTTATCCTTGGCGTTACCGAGACCCGCTTCCTTCTTATACTTGGCGTTACCGAGACCCGCTCCCTTCTTATCTTTGGCATTACCGAGCCCTGCTCCCTTCTTATCTTTGGCGTTACCGAGACCCGCTCCCTTCTTATACTTGGCGTTACCGAGACCCGCTCCCTTCTTATACTTGGCGTTACCGAGACCTGCTCCCTTCTTATCTTTGGCATTACCGAGCCCTGCTCCCTTCTTATCTTTGGCATTACCGAGCCCTGCTCCCTTCTTATCTTTGGCATTACTGAGCCCTGCTCCCTTCTTATCTTTGGCATTACCGAGCCCTGCTCCCTTCTTATCTTTGGCATTACCGAGACCTGCTCCCTTCTTATCTTTGGCATTACCGAGCCCTGCTCCCTTCTTATCTTTGGCGTTACCGAGACCCGCTCCCTTCTTATACTTGGCGTTACCGAGACCCGCTCCCTTCTTATACTTGGCGTTACCGAGACCCGCTCCCTTCTTATCTTTGGCATTACCGAGCCCTGCTCCCTTCTTATCTTTGGCATTACCGAGCCCTGCTCCCTTCTTATCTTTGGCATTACCGAGCCCTGCTCCCTTCTTATCTTTGGCGTTACCGAGACCCGCTCCCTTCTTATCTTTGGCGTTACCGAGCCCTGCTCCCTTCTTATACTTGGCATTACCGAGCCCTGCTCCCTTCTTATCTTTGGCGTTACCGAGACCCGCTCCCTTCTTATCTTTGGCATTACCGAGCCCTGCTCCCTTCTTATCTTTGGCATTACCGAGCCCTGCTCCCTTCTTATCTTTGGCATTACCGAGCCCTGCTCCCTTCTTATCTTTGGCATTACCGAGCCCTGCTCCCTTCTTATCTTTGGCATTACCGAGCCCTGCTCCCTTCTTATCTTTGCCATTACCGAGCCCTGCTCCCTTCTTATCTTTGGCATTACCGAGCCCTGCTCCCTTCTTATCTTTGGCATTACCGAGACCTGCTCCCTTCTTATCTTTGGCATTACCGAGCCCTGCTCCCTTCTTATCTTTGGCGTTACCGAGACCCGCTCCCTTCTTATACTTCGCGTTACCGAGACCCGCTCCCTTCTTATACTTGGCGTTACCGAGACCCGCTCCCTTCTTATCTTTGGCATTACCGAGCCCTGCTCCCTTCTTATCTTTGGCATTACCGAGCCCTGCTCCCTTCTTATCTTTGGCATTACCGAGCCCTGCTCCCTTCTTATCTTTGGCGTTACCGAGACCCGCTCCCTTCTTTTCTTTGGCGTTACCGAGACCCGCTCCCTTCTTATACTTGGCGTTACCGAGACCCGCTCCCTTCTTATACTTGGCATTACCGAACCCTGCTTCCTTCTTATCTTTGGCATTACCGAGCCCTGCTCCCTTCTTATCTTTGGCGTTACCGAGACCCGCTCCCTTCTTATACTTGGCGTTACCGAGACCCGCTCCCTTCTTATACTTGGCGTTACCGAGACCCGCTCCCTTCTTATACTTGGCATTACCGAGCCCTGCTCCCTTCTTATCTTTGGCATTACCGAGCCCTGCTCCCTTCTTATCTTTGGCGTTACCGAGACCTGCTCCCTTCTTATCTTTGGCGTTACCGAGACCCGCTCCCTTCTTATACTTGGCGTTACCGAGACCTGCTCCCTTCTTATCTTTGGCATTACCGAGCCCTGCTCCCTTCTTATCTTTGGCATTACCGAGCCCTGCTCCCTTCTTATCTTTGGCGTTACCGAGACCCGCTCCCTTCTTATACTTGGCGTTACCGAGACCCGCTCCCTTCTTATACTTGGCATTACCGAGCCCTGCTCCCTTCTTATCTTTGGCATTACCGAGCCCTGCTCCCTTCTTATCTTTGGCGTTACCGAGCCCTGCTCCCTTCTTATACTTGGCGTTACCGAGACCTGCTCCCTTCTTATCTTTGGCATTACCGAGCCCTGCTCCCTTCTTATCTTTGGCATTACCGAGCCCTGCTCCCTTCTTATCTTTGGCGTTACCGAGCCCTGCTCCCTTCTTATCTTTGGCGTTACCGAGCCCTGCTCCCTTCTTATCTTTGGCGTTACCGAGACCCGCTCCCTTCTTATACTTGGCGTTACCGAGACCTGCTCCCTTCTTATCTTTGGCATTACCGAGCCCGCTCCCTTCTTATCTTTGGCGTTACCGAGACCTGCTCCCTTCTTATCTTTGGCGTTACCGAGACCTGCTCACTTCTTATCTTTGGCATTACCGAGCCCTGCTCCCTTCTTATCTGTGGCATTACCGAGCCCTGCTCCATTTACTTTTACTGACTGCGATTATCCATTGTGAAACGGAGCGGAGCCGGGCAAGCGTTGCCCGCCAATTCTGTAGTCGAGCCTTTCATGTCTAGAGTAAGTGGGCAAGCAGCAAACATGACCATACGTTTCACTCTCTTGGGTGGCAGGCACCTTTCAATGCGGTGTGAAGTGAATGTTTCAACTAAATTTAGGTCTTTTTCAGAAATTCCCTCTTATTTTTATGAGACTTTTACAGATGGATTTTCATTGTAGACTGTTTCGAATATGACGGTTCCCAATACCAAGTTTAGATAGGTACTAAATTATCTCTTTCTACCTAGTGAAAACGCTCTTGTTAATGTGATGATGTATTGTTTTGTTTACATTAAACGAATTGGCTATTCATAATGAAAAAAATTACAACGATACTCTTGAATTTCAATTAACAGTAGTAATTCATTGTAGATGCATTTAATAGAAAATAATAATTCTCAGGAGTTTATCTATTTATGTTATAGTAATAGTTTTGTATAGCCTAACCGAAAAGTAAACTACGGTGTTTACTAGTTGTAATAATTGATATTTGACAGATGTAATAATAAAAAATAGGTCGTGGTAGGAGTAAAATAGCGTTTGGTAAAGTTTGAAAACACAGTACTTTACCTCTGGGACGACACAAAAACCTTCGTCATCGTATCAGTACAGCTTCCAACTAAGCTATTTTACTTTCGTTTTCATCCAAAATCATTGTGCCAGAAGAACATGATAAATTAGAGGAACTACAGTTAACGCGAACATTATGAATAATATTCTGAGCGCTAACACTCTGCGTTGGATATTTCTTTCAAAGTTTTTTTTATCAGCATGATACGTGTTGTTTGTAATCAGAAATGAAAAACAAACGTCTACAACACTCAAAAATATATTTACACTTATACCGCAAAGAATACAGAAGGTAAATATGAAAAGATGGAAAAATTATCTTCCATTTTTTTCGTCATACATTTCCGGCTGTTAGCCAGTCGACTTCTAACCGCCACGATACGCCCGTCGCTGTAGAATATCCCACCCAAGCTGAGTGGGATGTGTCGTAATGGGTTTATTAAATAACTGTTTTCATTGTAAACTATATTAAATTAATTTAATTGCATTGTTATCCTATACCCGTAATCTAATATAATTGAAAATATCCTTGTCCTGACTTAGTGAGATGACCGCTTGACGCCTTCAAATGATTTACTGTTTTGGAATTCACGACGGAATTTATTCTGAGATTTTGTACTATCTTTAAAACATCATCAAGCCATCAGAACTTATCTTTAAACTTAGTAAAGTCGTTTAAATTGTTTACTAAGTTTAAATTGTTGTTCTGTAATTAAAGTATACCCGACTTATATTTACGACTGTACTTGTTATGAAACAACGTCATATTAATGGAATAATCTATAAGTCAATTGTATAGCTACAACTAATTAAAATTGCATAACTTTTTGTATTGTAGCTATGAGACTTATGATAACTTTTATCATAAACCGTTTCGACTACTACAACATAGAAAGATCCTTCGGGAAACCGTATAAAATAGTTGTACATGCTAAATCAAATGTTGGTTTAAATATCCATAATAAAAATCCAGTTCTAGTGATGTATGTAGAGGAGACTGATTCATTAGAAGACTCCTGTCTCCCTAAATATTTGTAAAGACAAAATCTGCACATATGATTTCTTATATATAAAAGTATCCAAAGATGGAATAAGATTATAATTTTTAAACTTAACCAATGACTAATTTCAGTTGGTACACCCAATTCGTCCTCCAAATTTAATTTGGCCTTTTGTGTATTACTAGAACTTATTTGTTATTCTAATCATGTAAGTGTTTGAATTATAAAAGTTTTGTTCAAACCTATTGTTTTTAAAAGCTCTAGTGGGTTTGTTTTAATCAAAGAAACAAACATTACATTTTAAATATCACTCAGGAAGAACTTTAGTGCACTAATTTATCTGGAACCCCAATCTAAATATGAGCTGACAGAGAAATCTCGCATACCAATTTAGAGCGCGTTACGTTATGAGTTATGACTGCGCGCCACCGCCACCGCCACCGCCAGCGCCACAGTCGGGCATTATGCGCAGGCGTGGTGATTATCGTGCACTGCGCCTGCGCCTGTCGTCTGTCTATCACTGAGCCTTGCTTCACGAACTATAACCAGTCCACTTTCACTCTTCATAGCCACGACCGCGGCTCCGACTCCGTCCACGGCGCTGGCTCCAGCCGCATTCGCTCATTTAATTCGCTTTCCTGACCTTCTCATGATTTGATCAAGACATTGGATGTAGGAATACCTCGTGTTTTGTTGCTATTTTGAAAATCGTAACAGTTGTTAGATCTTGTAGTAATCATTGAATTAAAAAAAGATTTTTCCTAAGGATTTTCAACAGTTTTCCTTCGTGAGCAAAATTCGCAATCTAAATTTCAGTTTCAACCATTCTTTGTCTAATGGAGGCAAACTTAGTATGGCTCTTATTTTTTAGTTTGTATAGCCTACTAAGAAAACTATAGATAAAATAGCAAGAAAACCCCTTGCATTAATACTTATTCCTCTTTTACCGCAAACATGCTTAGACATGCTTTCCAGTTAATCTTCTTTACATATAATGTCTTTATTTTTAAAAAAGCCCCACTATCACTTTACAAACAAAAAAAGGGCTCATTGTCTTTCACACCATCTTATTGGGAAACGAGTTTGAGCTAATCCATACATCCCGGAAGAGTACATTTGTATTTTTATGTGCAATAAATATTATTTAATAAGTATGCCTTCAACTTAATTTAGTTCCAAATGTAACTTTGTTATTTTATGGATCTAAAAAAATTAATAAAAATATTAATTATTCTTCATTTTATGTTTTGTTGGCTATAATATCAATATTTTGCTGTACAGGGTGATGAAAAAAGAATGACCTGATTTTAACTTTTGATATTATTGATAGTGCCGCATTACCGCTACTGAAACTGCAGTATCTACAACAAGGGTGGTCTAGAGTTTTAGAAAATCACCACTAAATGTCTGATTAAGCGCTAACTGTGGGTGTGGCGTGAGCCATAAACTTTTTCACAAACCAAGGTTTAAGGGCCCTTCTTTTTTAGAAAAACACAGTGAATGTGCATCTAACCTAGAAATGCTACGACATAGGCTATTTCCAAAACTTACTGCTGACTCTGACAACTTCATTTATTAACAAGATGATATCATCTATCGACAAGCACCGCCACTCTGGCACAAGGATGTTCCCGGTTTCCTCAATACCACTTGCCCCAGACATTAGATAGGGCGCACAGGACCACGAGATACAGCTTTGCATTCTTGGCCTCCAAGGTCACCTGACATAACACAATGCGACATTTTCCTGTGGGGATACGTAAAAGAACGTGTTAATGTTCCTTCCATAGCTCGTGACATCGAGGGTTTTAAAACCAGGATGTCAGATGCAATAGCTACAGTCCCAGAAGACATCTAGTGGACAGTTTAAATAAGTTCGGCTATCGTCCTAAATGTCGTCAGAGCCTCAGTGGAGGGCACATAGAGCATTTGTAGTACATCATCATAAACTTGATGTTTCTGTGAGTAATTTGATGTAAAATTTGTTTGTATGCACCAGTTTTTGAAACAATTATAGTTCTCTGAAATCAGGTAATTCTTTTTTAATCGCCATGTATTGTCTTTGTATTTGGTGTTAAAAATTTCTTAAACAATTTATTTCTACATTAATTGTTTTATTTAAATCTATTACTTTTTATATTTCGCATAGTGTTGTTTTAAGTCTTATTAGTAAATTCTGCAGTAAGGAGAGGTCAAAATCTAATTTTCATGATTCACCTCCATCACTGTGACGAGCATCCTCAGTTGACCCATATGATGGTCTACTGGGTGATGACGAAGTTCATTGTTGTCGCATCAGTGGACTTATCACGCCTCTCTCATAAAGTTTTGCGCTTATCATGAAGAAGAGGTGAGAGTGATAAGTTTAACATGTCATTCAGGGGAAAATACTATGCGTATCCTGCAAAATCGAATACTTATTAGCCTAAAAACTGTAATACAGTAGCTACGAACCACCCAATTTTAAATTCCCATTCTATTAGTTAACTTCATTGTGGGTGGGAGACAAAATCTTCTTCAGAAAATGTTATAAATTATTCAAGGCAACGTTAGATTATTGGCCCCGCACTGTAACAACATTATAACTGATCATTGGCAATGTCAGGTAACAAAATTTTATTGAATTCAATTAAATTTATTTACTGACATTTACACAATGGGGCTATCACACAGTTTTACTTACTGTTAAATAATGCACAACCAATCTAATTAGACAACCTCAAAGAACAAAATTACTCATGTACATGTGGTGTACATACAAAATATGCAACTTTCTAAGTCTGGACGCTAGTATTTATTTGATTACAAACCAAGTTAAATTCCTGCCAACTTTTAAATAATTCAAAATCCTTTAGTAATGGTATTTCCAGTTCTTTATACTGAAGGGGGACCAAAACAGAATGAAATGCAGTAGTAATAATAATAATAATAAACTTCTATATTGCTATTGGATAGTGCATGTAGGCCTATTGCATAGTATAATTCAAAGTAAAAATTAAATTACACATAGTAAATAAACAGTTGAAACTTTCTTTAAAAAAGTGACAGCTGCAGCCATGCAATAAGACCTTATTACTTTTTATACATAATAATTAACAATTAATTAATAATTATTAAGTAAATATTAAAAATTGTTATAATGATGGTACAGGGTAATATAATTTCAAATTGTGTCCTGTTTCTAGTTGAAATTATCCTTGGGAGAATAATTTTCAACCTATATATGTTTTCAGGCATATTGTTGGCTAAAATACTTTTGTACTAATTTTAGTTTGATATGATTTGTTCCGTTCCAAGATTTTTCTGAAGATTTTCTCTTAGATCAAAATAATGTATATTAATTTACTAATGGTGTATTCGTAAATAATTTTCATATTGCAGTTAATGCATATTGAGGTTCTGTATGTACAAAACACCACCAGGTCCACAATTCTTGGGCACCTCTAAAATCTTTCTTCAAGCAAAAAAAAAAAAAAAAAAAAAAAAAAAAAAAAAAAAAAAAAAAAAAACTATCGCCCTACCCCAACATATTTAAGTTACAACTGTCCTTTTTAGGAAGTAAGGGAAATATCTTCTGATTCACCTTTTTAATATCTTATGGACTATTTATCTAAAATAACGACTCGTTAACAATATTCATTATGTAGCTTAAGTTTTAAGTTTGCAATGAAAGTCTGACGTGGAACATTACTAAAAAGGAAATTTAAAAAAATTTCCATCGCCGGAGTTGAATTTTAAGGAACCGATCAAACCTGTCTTTCAAAATACAGATTTGAGGGAATAGAATCTTTAAAACACTTGACAAAATGAGTTTTACACATCCGAAAGGGTCAGGCTAAGCCATATCCATGATTTCTTTGCCATCAGACCACAGTCAGTGCGGTACATAGCCATTATATTATTATTGGCAAGTGAAGTTAGGTATATGTAAAGTAATTTCAGTTCTTAGAAGCATTTTGACACTATACGTATATGACTGACTGCCTGTTACTTTCTGTTGTAGCTGTAATTTTGTATTCGAGTTACTTGCAGAACCTATATGATAAAAAATACGTTATACACAAAATGTCATCAAGAAATTGACAGCAACAATGTATTAATAAAATTACTACCCGACTTTAAGTGTGACTTAAATCACATTTAACAAAATAATTACTTATATAATTACATATTCTCAAAGAATAAATTCCCATGTTTTAGGTAGGCCTACCCAAATGCAGACTTATAAAAATACCATTTGATTGAACTGCAAATGTTTTGAAGAATGTTCAGTTCTTCTCATCTTCCGGCCTTAATAATTAGTGCAATGGAAACAATTCCTGGTATTGTCTTCTTCCCATGTGAGTGTTTTAGGGCAAGGACGTTTTTTAAAATTTTTGCCACAAGAACAAATAATATCCGATGTTGTAATGACTAACAGGAATCATCAGTGGCCATGGGATCTGTCTCTTCTGATGATGATACGAAAATCATAAAGAAGATAATTAAAATTGCTTCCATTACACTCCCTGTTCTGAACAAGGACATGAGAAGAACTGAATTTTTGAACAAACATTATATGACCAATAAGTTATCGCAGTAGTGATAGTATTAGATTGTAGTAAATGTAATATTATTTGGGAACTTACTATTTTAGGATATATAATTATTAAATGACTAATTTATGCAATTGAATTCAAATAAGTTAATTCAAATTTTCAATTAACTACAATGATTCAAGTTAATTTGAAAGTTCAATTAATTCAAATTTTCAAAGTTATTGCTGTAACAATCCTCTACTGTTTATGTAAAGGTTACTTATTTTAATAAAATGTTTTTTATGTGCAACTAAAAGATATACATTTTGATGATAATCGAAACCTGGATAAACCTTTGTTAAAACCGATGACTAACGGTTTGCTGTTTAAGGTTTGTGCATTTTCATTTCATTTTTATCTGTATATTATTTTCGTATATATTTGTTTATTATTTTAGGGAATACATATCAATACCTTAGCTCCCCCCCCCCAACCAATCAAAGTATTAATCTCAAAAGCAACAAAGTTGTCGAATATTTGATTAATTTGTCAACTTACAGAATGGCATCTTTTATTCGATTCAATAGGGAAAAAAAAATTATTGTTACATTTGTCGTAACACAATTCTGGATTAAAATCTTAATTGTACGTTTGGTTGATATTTACATCAAATTAAAAGTTTTCATTTAAGTACCAAAAAAGGAATACATGCAACCTTGAAAGGATGGCCGAGTTTAAAATGGCAAAATTTGCATTAATATCATATTGCCGAAATTTTATGATAACATCTGGCATTATTAAATCTTTTAGTGTCGGGTTTGTAACATAATTATCCGAATTCAAAAATCTTTATAACTATGAATGATATTGCACGGACTAATGAAATTTCCTTCAAGGCTTCCACCAGGAAACGTCACTTAGATGAAGTCTAGGAAGAAAATTCAATGGCCTTTGTCTTACCTACCTTATATAATTAATATATATATAAATGAAATAAATAATATATTTATAAATTTAACATTTTCAAGTCTTTCTCAGTAGTCCGTCCTCTAGAAGTTTGAGAAAGGGCAAATGCTACTCTAAAAAATTATTTTCCTGAAATAGCCATTTGTGAATTAAAAGGGTAAAGTACGTCATTGCCAGGTGAGAATTGTAGATGGCCGCACGAAGTGCCAGCTGAGTGCGGCCAAACAATTCGAGAGCGGCAATGACTATTTGCGCTCGTAATACACACAAGATTTTTCCTACAGACATAATTGCTACAGATTAAATATTTTATTGTATAGAAAACGTCATTTAGATTATTTTTTTATTTGTTCCTGTTGAAACACACGATTAACTATCAAACATAACCTCAAACTAAAAAATAAGCAATTACTAAAAGACAACAATGACCAACAGCTGTAACATGGTTTGCATTAACAGCTGACTTTAAATTGCTGCTTGATTTAGCGTGCGGTAAAGAACATTGCCGCTCTAGAGCAAAAAAGAAACGGAAACAGGAAATGCAGTGTTTTGCGTAGGGTTTACGGCGTGGCAATGTGATTATTTCCATGCAGTGGTAGGAACAATTTTTCCTACCAACATAATTGCAACAGATTAAATGTTGATTGTATACAAAATGTAATTTTGATCATGTTTAAGATTTGTTTCTGTTGGAACACACTGTTAACTATCAAACATAACCTCAAACTAAAAAAGAAGCAATTACTAAACGACAACGATGACTAACAGCTGTGGCATGGTTTTGAACAGCTGACTTTCAATTGCTGTTTGGTTTAGCGTGCGGTAAAGAACATTGCCGCTCTAGAGCTGAAAAGAAACGGAAACCGGAAATGAACTGCTTTGCGTAAGGTGTTCAGGTGTGACAATGTGATTATTTCCATGCAGTGGTAGGGAAAATATTTGACCACTCTGGGACTTTAAGAACGTTCGGTAAATGTTGCATATTAGGACGTGATGCCGTATTAGTGTCCGGTGTCCGGTGCAGCGACACTGTCACCGCTACTCCAGGAACTCATCACTAGGCAGGCCCTGTTGCGCACGCGTACAGCCGACGCATGCGCGAGACTGACCAACGACTACTGCGCCGCCGCCTGTTGAAATCACTCCGTTGCATACTGCTTACTTTCGTTTTCCCGTTCCGCTAACCACCTTTCACGTGTACTGATTAATAGTGAAATAAGCCCCATGAGTAATTCAAAGTTGTAATATTTATTTTGGGTCTGTAGTTTTCAGTTAATAGGTTCATAGTTCGTGCTGGTAGCGTATTACAAAAAAAGACAAAGTAAATTTCTTTAAAACAAAATTTATTGTTAGTACAGAATAAGATTATCTCTCCATTACTGATTAATAATGAATACTAATTACAGTTTTGGGGTCTGTTTATAAAACTAGTCATAGATTGCATTTTTCCCCTCGGACTTTTTTATTGTTCTTAGTTTAAAAAATACTATTTAGGAAAAGTCACTTAAATGGTCATTTGCACTGTAAACAAAACCGTATAATAACCCCTGACTTAGCCTCAATGTACCCTACCGATAACTGACGTGTGTTTGGATGGAGTCTCTCGTTTACCGTATTTCACAGATTTTTCGCATGCCTGGGAAACGGCCTGTTGAGGAAGTTTTCAAAATGTCAAATGTAAGCATAGTCAATAAAAGGTCTTGCTTACTAAAGTACAATGCCATAGACTTTACTTTTAATTATGTTGCCGAAATTAAAAAATACATAACTTCTGAAACATTATTAAGTCAGATTCAAGTCATAGTGTACAGATTTAAAACACACTTAAAATATCATATCAAATGGGAGCGCCGGAATTCTACCCCCAGGAAAAGTACCCCCATGAAAAAACGCTACGTCATTTTGACGTCACAGGTATGGGGGTAGTTTTCCGGCCGCGAACATTTGAAGAGAATACATTATACTCTACTTCAATCATTGGTTACGCACTTTTATCATTTATTTATATAATTAACAATTCAAGCCATGTTTTGTAAGTTTACAAGGGGTGGAAAACTACCCCCAGAATTCTACCCCCGGAATACTGCCCCCAGCAAAACTACCCCCGGCAAAACTACCCCCGGATTTCTACCCCCGGAATACTACCCCCAGCAAAACTACCCCCAGGAAAACTACCCCCGGAATACTACCCCCAGCAAAACTACCCCCAATGGCTTATAGACCGGGAATCCTCCACCCGCGAAAGTACTTCCACGTACACAATTCGTTAAGTATTTAACAATTGTTATTTTATGTACGTGTTCTGTTTATTTTTTATTTCTATTACAAAATAATAACTAGTTGTTGCCCGTCGATATTCGACGGATATAGCTCCATTAGTGGTAAAAGAAACGCTATAATTGTGCAAACATGTAAGGTAGTCTATAAAATGTACTTCTTTGACCTGCCATACCAAGAACAATAATATATTTTACAGAAAATATCTACGATTTTATTTGGAGCGTCGGAAAAGTAGGCCTATTCCTTAAAACCAATATAATGTTGCATCCTTGTACTTATAGGCCCTACTCTTTAATATTTTATAAACATGTCAATTTGATTGTTTAGGTAGGCGCAAACCTAATAAGCCTAAGGAAACCGTTCTATTAGGTTCAACAACATCAGAAATAAGTAGACCAATATCCACTTGTAGGCCTATTGGATAAATTGTTCTTAACAGTTTTTTCAAGAATTAGGAAAGGCCTACAGTGTTGTAACTTATGATGGTTGGCTTTAGGCCTAACAAAAATTGGTATTAGGGTAAGATAGAACGTAGAGAAACCATTTATAACCACTTTCATATCGCAATATTTATGCTGTAGTGTACAAGTTTCAATAACTATCCAAATTTAAGAATACAAATTTGAATACATTGAAAAAGTCTGAAAGCTCAGAAAAAGGAAGCTGAGAGGCGAGTGAGTGGAGCGAACGAGTTCGTCTTGAACAAGAAATAAGCCTTTTTGCGCCGGGATGTCTGTAAATTACATTACCAACATATTACTGTTTAAGTTTACCGAGCTAATGCTTGGCCTCAAGGTACTGAAAATTATAAACCTAATATCAACGTATATCATGGTACGGTAATGTATATATTTTATTTGATGTCAATAAAACCATACAGCTTAAAGCCTGTAAAGGATTGAGGAAAGATTGGTTATATAAAACTAAAGCATAGGCCTATTATAGAACTTGACGGCGAGTGAGGGTAGAGAACGAGATCACCCGAAGGGCAAGTTTGTATTAATATAAACTTAACATTTCTATTATTTTATAATAGAAATGTTTTAAATACCAGAACACGTGCATAAAATAACAATTGTTAAATACTTAAGGAATTGTGTACGTGGAAGTACTTTCGCGGGTGTAGTATTCCCGGTCTAGTCCATTGGGGGTAGAATTCCGGGGGTAGTTTTCCGGGGGTAGTTTTGCTGGGGGTAGTTTTGCTGGGGGTAGAATTCCGGGGGTAGTTTTCCGGGGGTAGTATTCCGGGTCTGGTCCATTGGGGGTAGTTTTGCTGGGGGTAGTTTTGCTGGGGGTAGTATTCCGGGGGTAGAATTCCGGGGGTAGAAATCCGGCTGGTGTTTGGTTTGCTGTTATGTTAATTTAGAACGACCAAATTAAATAATAATGTATTTATAAAACTGGGGGTACTTTTCCGGCCGCGAGCCAAAACTCCATGCCACTTTAGCGCCGCCCCTCGTGACGTCAAAATGACGTAGCGTTTTTTCATGGGGGTACTTTTCCTGGGGGTAGAATTCCGCTACCCCATCAAATGGGCCAATGATGTTTTCCCAACTCCCTTAGGGTCTTAGGGGGGAGGGGCTCCTTTAAGGGGGGGGGGGGGAGCAGACCATTCCTCCCGAGGTTTAAGGTGTTTTGAAAAAAATACCACTTCATCCGAGGGTCAGGTCGAGCAAAATAGGGCCAGTAGTACCCCCAAACGGAGCTCGCAAAATAGATTAGTTCTTCCAATGGTCAGGTCGAGCAAAAAAGGGTTAGCACCCCCAAACGAAGCCGCAAATAGACACATGGTCTATTTAGGCAGCTCGGTTTGGAGAGTAGGAATGAAACTTTTTTGCATGACCTGACCCTAGGATGAAGTGGTCTATTTTCAAAACAATCCAAACCTCGGATAAAATGGCCCACAGGCTATTCATTAGCCTATATAATTAAAATTATATAAATTATAGGTCCTTGAAATCTGGGCAATATGCTACATATACAAGGCAAATATTTATTGATTTTTAAAACATTTCGTATATATAAATAATTACAGTAGACCTATTTGATCTGATTTCATCTAACGTTTACTTCTACGTAATTAGTAAGTTTTTTAAAGGAAAGTTAAAAAACCGTTATTCAATATTTTTTAGAATTTTCAAACGTTTTAAGCCGAGTCAAGAAAGCCTATACTTATCACAAAATAACTCTCGTAAAAGAGCATAAATTTGTCTCCGACTTCAAAAAATCAAGGTTTACATATTAGTTAAATATTAAAATACAGTCAATTTTCCGTCGTAGAATAATAATAAAGAGGTTGAGTTTCAAGTTTCAAGCGCGGAGAACTAAGCCCACCACTCATCACGATGACTATGGACGATGACTGATGGTTGACCAGATAGCAGACAGTCCGAGGCTCGGACTAAGTATAACTAAGTATAAGTTATACTTAGTCCGAGGTCCCAGGCCGCTCCACGCTGCCAGCTCTCGGCTCAGTCCATAGTCATAGTGGTGGACCAGGCGGCCGCCCGCTCAGCAAAGCCACTCACTTGGCTGTGAGTGATGGCCGTTATAAGGTAACTGTTCAAATAAATAAATATCCTGTTCTAAGAAAATCGTTTGAAAAACGGCCTCCGAAATAGGACAGAAGTACGGCCGTATGGCTAACATAATCTACTGCATTATTAGCCCTAAGGAGAAGAAGAATCGTAATAATAAAGAAAACACACAAACCCAAGGCGATCTTTTAAAAATCCTCATGGAAAAGCTTATAAAAATAATATACACAATATTTCATTTAGTTTTAAGATTCAAACAATATTATATGATGACAGGGGTGCTCACAGGGGGGGGTTACGACGCAGACTGCGTCGTTGAAATTTTTGGGGGGGGTCGAAAATTTGGGTATTTTGTCCGAGATGGGGGGGGCGATTTTTTTAAGTATACTTTTATAAATAGTATTAAAACTAAAGTTTTTTTTTTAAATACACAAGTCATTTTTGATCGTCAAAACTGTATAGAATAGGATTTACCTTCAATTTCCCCAAACTGTTGGTCAACGAACACAGTATCTGTAGTAATTTCTCTAAGGTTGGCGAAATCTAGAAGCCTGGTTGCTATGGAAACGGGCGAGCTGCAAATGACGTGCGCTGTGTCGTTCGCGGGAGCGGCAGAGTCGGTGCCAAGTGTTGACTCACTTGCTCATATCTGTTTTTATTTTATGAAATAACACAAAAAAATAGACACATTAAGCTGTTTGTAATTTCGTCCGGAAAGTAACGTTTTTCATAGCCTTGGTCAGTGAAATTTCACGATACAGAAATCTGACTGTTGTGCTGCGTGCGATAACCTCAAAACGTTTAGTTTGTAAGTTAGGCCTATTCAAGATTTCTAGGTTGTTGTTCAATGATTCAAAACCAGACAATTATTGAATATTGTTCTAAAAGCTGACAATGTATTAAATAAGATCGTATTAAAACCATCCACAAAAAGAAAATTATAAAGATTCATGTGTCCCTGATGATTGATGAAACACCAAAACAAACGGAACAATCAAATACGGTAAGTTAGCAAGTTTAGTCTAGACGCCATGCCTTCCTATTCAAGTTGTCAAAGACAAACGGCCCCGCACATTTCACTTTTAAAACATATGAATTTACCTGTATTAGGCTAAACCAGTAAAAAGGTATATTAATGTGTACTAGAGATCGCCTCCTGATCGAAATTCGATCAAAATTTCATTTGATCTGGATCCAAGAAGCTTAAAAACATTTTAGAACTAAAACATCTGTTCTTCCTAATTTTCTAGCAGTTGTTCTTACAACAGCTGTCTAATGATTCATTCAATTCTCCTTTCTCCATAAGATTAACATTGAAACTTTGAAAGCCTGTGGGGTGTAGCCCTGGAGTCCGATGTGAATTAGAATATGATTCTGCTCATCTACAGGACTATACCTTTCTAACGGTATGCTCGGATTTATCCTACGATGCACACGAGCTGAGAAAAAAGGAGGAAATGAAACATGCTTGCGTATAAATATATAGATAATGTTGATAATTGTTTTAATTTTAATCTTCCGTAATAATTGCATTGGCCCGAGACTTCAAAGAGATAGGACGTAGGCCTACCCTGAGGATAGTCGTGTATTTAAAGGAAATGCTGCAAATATACTCATTATGCTCCTTAGCATGTGAGTTTCTTTTGATTTTTGCATGGTTTGCAAACTGTAGATTAATTAGAATTAAGGATTATGACGATGTCCAGTGCATGTTTGTAATGCTTGACGACAATAAATATTGCTTATTGCTTAGTAATTGATACGTAATTCATGAAAATTGGTTTAGTAGTTACTAAGAAATAGCGTTTCAATTGTATAACTTATTAAGATATAGGCCTATAAAGTTTTAAATTTTACTCCAAGGCCTACATTCTAACCACTTTTGCAGTTGTTTAATTATTATTTTTTATAGATTGCTCAACTAATAACATTAAACAGCCAAGAATACATTTAAATAAATTTCTTGATAAATAATTACAGAAAGTTACACAAGAATATGTGTAACTTTCGATTCTCGATCTGGACTCGATTTAGAACAGGATATTTTTCCGGGGAGGGGGGTTACAAATTTTATAGCCGTGGGGGGGGGGTTCGCGGTCCGGTTGTGGGGGGGGGGGTGAGTCTTGGTCCGAGGGGGGGGGTGGGCACCTCTGTATGATGATATGTTTCCGTGTCCATTTTCTTTGTGCTGTACAAACGATCATAAAATAAAGATTTTGAATTTTATCATGAACTTGATTGAATTGCCAATAACTTAGTCATATAACATTTCTATGGTTTTTTGTTGTTGTTATAATTACCTTTTAGTTAAAAATAAACCATCCTCAATATTCAATAAGGATCTTATTTTCAAACTAATGCAACAAAGAAACGGGATTAAACGGATTTGCTTCCGTTATATTTCTTTATGTAGTAAGTTTTAATTCCTCAATCTACGACTATTGCATTAACCACAAAAAATAAATAATATTATAAGTAACACCATAAAGAGGTACGTTATAAAATCAAGTTCAATCTTGTTGGGGGAAAGTCGGGTAATATCGGACGGCGTGTAGTATCGGACAAACGCTGTTTCCAGCTTTTGCCGTTAGAGACAGCACTGACTAGGACATCAGCAGAAGCACCAAGGAGAAAGACTATGTGAGCGCCATTATGCGTTTCGTGCCTCAATAATCGTCTGTGTTGTTACATTTCTTTTTGTTTTTGTGACAATTTCTGTGCACGTACGTATGTTTGAGACATCAATGTGCTAAACTGAGTCAATACTTTTATGATTCAACTCCACTATTTGATAGTAAAGAGGCTTTACTTTGTTTTGTAGGCGAGTGGTTATTTTAGTTAGGTTATTATGGAAGTGGTAGTCAAAATGGCGGACCATGTCAGTCGGGTAGTATCGGACAAGCTCGCGTCGGGTAGTATCGGACAGAATGGATAGGTTGTAAATTGTTGAAATAATTGTAAAAAAAAACTTAACGTAATCAATAATTAACTCCCATTATTTATTTTTAGGTTTTCGAACATCATTAGAGAGGAAATTAACAAAATAAAAAGCGCAAAGATAGACTTTAAAACATAAATAATGGACCAAGGCCTTCAAAGGAGGAAAATAAGAAAGTTTTGAAAAAGGCAAAAGACATAAATGTAAAAAAATACAAAAAGGCAATTACAGTTTGAAGAAAGAAGTAGGTCTGAAACACATTGCATTATTTGTGATGAGACATTTCAAGAAAACTGGATACAATGTTCACATTGCAAGGGTTGGCCTCCCGAAAACTGTGCTCAGCTTGAGGACAGCCATCTCTATTATAAGTGTATAATATTTGTGTTGGGTACGAAGCAAAAAAGAAAAGACTTTAAATGGAAACACCAACAATGTTTTGAGCCAAAGTGATCTTAATTTCGTGACTTTGAAACTCAATTTCCTTTATTTAGACTTAAGTTTATCAGCTAAAAAAATTGGTAGTGAAACCCAATTTTTTATACATATAGTTAATTTTTTTACAGTGTTAAAACAATTTGTAACGATAAAAGTGTGTTTTCAGATTGCAAGTGGTTTTATTTGAGCTACAAGCAGTTGTAGTTAACCTTGTCCGATACTACCCTTCAAAAATCAAATGGGCTCAAAAGTAAGGGTTAGAAAAAGTGTGGAAAAGTGGTACATGCATTCATATAATAGTTATTATATTAAATGTGTATATAAATAATATTTCAAACTTTGATATTTTACATAGTAAATTATCATTTCTTTTATCACTAATTAGAAAATCTAAAAAAAGCTTAGGTGTCCGATACTACCCGACCTTCCCTATAATGTGCTAATATGGATACAGCAGGAGTAATATTAAAATACAGCTCCTACACCAATGAAAGCTCAGCATTTGGCGAAAGTAGTGTTATAATAGAAATCACGCAATTCGCACATCAGCTGATTGTTCCATCACGATTCATGTTTCGGTTTCTTTATGTGACCATATGTGAGTGAGAACGACGCGACGTTTAGGTCAAGGAACATCTGTGTAGCTACGTTTTGAATGAATGACCGCACATAACCTTACAACTTTTGACATGTTTACTATACAGCGATTCAAGTAATGGATGCAACCATTGTACCTATTCAGCCTTTATTAAACAATTGTTGCATAAAGCTACTATTGTTCACGAGGGTACTATTCATTAAATTGCATTACACTTCAATTATATTGCGCGATATATAACCGAACTTTTCAATAACAAATCAAGGATTTAGAATTTTAATACACAAACCCCGGGGTCTGAGAAAGACACCAGGGATTGGATTCCATTCTTGTATCTCACATAAGTAAATAAAAGACTTGCCCTAACTTCTCGCTACTTTTAACAATGTATCGTCTCCCAAAAAACTAACGTTTGTATAGTTAACCCACTGTATCTCGTATAAAAAGGTAACAAAGTCAATACAGAAAACTACCGCCCCAAATCACTTGTCTCGTCTGTTTTTTACGTTTAGAAAAAAGTGTAAATGTACCACTTGGGGGTTTTCAATACAATGAACGCTTCACAATCTATCTTCCCTTTTCATTCAATAATATTCTTGTTTCCTGTTCTTCCAAAGAAAAATGCTGCGTAACCCAACATGGTAAAAACATATTAATTAAGAGTGAGCAGGGAAGATAATATCTGAGATGGGCTTGATCATGATGAATGACGACGGCAACAAAACAGACCAGCTCTACTGTTCACTCTGGAACGATGAATGAAGACAATATAACAGTTTTTTTCTCTATGAGACTGTTATTTTACGTATATTATAGTTTCAACAAGTGTCGTCGTGATACCAATATCTTTTTTATAAATTTATTGTAAAATAGAAAATTGTTAGTAAAATGACTGAACTGTTTATTATTGTCATTTTGTTTTTGTTCTTTATAAATGAAAATCTTATATATTATTTGACTTTATAAACAAACTTAAAATTTATATACATAAGATAATATGTATTTTGTTTTGATAAATGTGGCGTTTTCTGTTTTGCAGATACTTATATCCAATGTAAAAAGTGGACATAGTTATAAACTTTTTATAGACCTTTAAACTAGTTTTTTTAAATTTTTGTTTTATTATCAGTTTATGTGTTCTTTTTACTGTGTTTACGAAGTAATGCTTCTTTTGGAAATGAAAATTTTATCTTCTTATTGTAATATCTTCAAAAACAACGTTTTAATTTACTATGGTTTATTAATATTGAATGTCTTACTTATAAGTTAGAAAAAAATGTAATCAATATAATTAACAGGGTTTAAATTCTAGTTTTTCGATTGAAAAAAAGGGTTCTAATAGGGGCACTAACTGGATTTTATTTTCCCAGTACAATTTCAACGACTATTGCATTAATCTATGAATTATCATCTTCTTAATAAAAGACACACCATTAGAAAAAGCATTATTACAAATAAATTTTGGGTTGGCAAAATGATTACTAACTTTGATCTAACTTATCGAACTTATTTTCAATCTGTTACAGATCGAACTAATAAGAATCCTAACTTAGTAAGACAAAAGGAGGCTGAAAAAGTTTTAAGATTTATTGTCATCAATAAATATGTTTGTAATAGTTATTTGTGCTTCTAGGGACTAAAGTACAATGTTTTCTCCCTGAAGGGAAAGTGTTGTCGCCCGAAGGCGAAGCCGAGGGCGACAATTTTCCTGAGGGAGAAAAGTACTTTAGTCCCTTGATGCACACAACATTTTTCCTCCACCTACACGAATAAAATTTAGGCCTAATAGGCCTACCGTAGATAATTTAACTTTACCGTCATATGATCCCTTGCTCCATCAAGCTGGATCTGTCACATCAACATAAAAAACACACAAAGTAGGCCATATCAATTTTAAAGAACACTAAAAAAACAAAATAAAATTTAAGTCTAGTCAAAAGTTTTACACTTATGTTTTGGACTTCTTAGGTTAATAGCCTACCCAAGCAAAATGTAAACAAACACCTACACTGCCACGGCCATCTCTAATACTAGAGATGCTGCTCACCCACTGCTGACTGAATGGTCAGCAGTGGGTGAGCAGCAGCTACAGCTGCTATTAGTCAACAATGAGTAACGAAACAAATACAAGTAACAGCTGACTGTGGCTCATGTTCTTTTTAATCTTTCTTTTAATGTTATTCTTATGTAACTAACTTTAGCCCCGTGGTACGAAAAAACTCGAGTTTTTCCTAGGTAGAAAGATTAAGTATTCAAGATACATGGGATAGAAATTAGTACTTTACTACTCTATTCCAAGGAGTAAAATACTGCTTTAGATAGTAGGTGGAGGAAAATATATTTTTTTATATCATAAAACCTACACAATTTAATATCACACGACAAAATCTGAAATTTAGCACGACAGTAACGTTGGTAATTTTATGTTTAACGGATTAAAGACGCATTAAATTAACTAGCTTATATGATGAATGATTATGAAATATTTGAAAGAAACCATTAATTCTGTGACCATTTTACCCTTTCTATGTTCACTTTTCTTTTGAGAAATTGGAAACATTAACTTGTAATCTACTAATTTACACTTAAGAGTGAAATCGCCCTGTTTTAAAATGCACTCGCTCACTTCATGTGTAGATCATGTGTAGATTTCTTTGATTATACAGGGTGTCCAGCTTCCACCTTTACAAACTTTTCCAGGTTATTAAGCATGCCAAAACTAACAGAAAAATCATATCAACATATGTCCGGAAATGCTTCGTTAAGCCGCTAGCCACCATTTTGTTTTTTACACTTAAGAATTTTTCTTTCCATAACGGGTTGTTGTATGAAGTTCATATTTGGCATGCACCTTAATCACACCAATGCTCATTTTTAGAAAAAATATTATTTTTTTTCGATGTATATTTTTTAAATGGCGGCCATTTTAAGTTTTTAAACTCAAATATCTAAAAAACCGTAAATTTTATAAAAATTTTACTAGACACAAAAAAGTTGACAAATTAAATTATCTAAACAGTGATCCCAAGTTTGTAAGGATCCGGCAACAAATAACGGAGTTATGGCGGTTTTCCTGTAGAAAAACACTGATTTTGCACTATGATTAATGCCAATTTAGGTTATTTTAAGAGAAAAATCTCAATAACTCCGTTATTTGTTGTCGGATCCTTACAAACTTGGTATCAATGTTTAAATAATTTAATTTATAAACTTTTTTGTGTCTAGTAGAGTTTTTATAAAATTTACGGTTTTTAAGATATTTAAGTTTAAAAATTTAAAATGGCCGCCATTTTGAAAATATTGATCGGAAAAAAATAATATTTTTTCTAAAAATGAGCATTGGTGTGATTAAGGTACATGCCAAATATGAACTCCATACAAAAACCCGTTACGGAAAGAAAAATTCTTAAGTGTAAAAAACAAAATGGCGGCTAGCGGCTCAACGAAGCATTTCCGGACATATGTTTATATGATTTTTCTGTTTGTTTTGGCATGCTTAATAACCTGGAAAAGTTTGTAAAGGTGGAAGCTGGACACCCTGTATATTTTTGTAGTTTTGATTGCGTAAAAGTAAAATCCGGAGGTAATTTGTTTGTTGGATTCATATTGTAATTTTATCAAGAATAAAGATATAGGTACTACAATTAAATATATTATTGTTTTATTGGTTATTAGGCTGCGCTAAACTGTTAATTTAAGGTCTTATAAATAAATTTTCTGTTTAGTAAAAACGTTAAATGAATTTGAACATTATAGATGATGTGCTGAGTGTCCAGTACCATTGTCGTAAATCAAGAGTTACTTCATGTCATATGAAGTAAAATAAAGAAAGTAACAGGTATTGACCTAAATAACGTTTGATTAAAACTTGTTTGTTGGCCATATTAATTAAATTAATTAAATAAATAAATAATCACTTGAAAATAAATATTTACAGTAACGTTTTGTCACAATTGAACTAGGTATTTACAAAATGTCTATAATATCATATAACATCATGATATCTATAAATGATGATATCATTCCATTATCATCCTGCTTACTATGTAGAATCCTACATATGATGTAGAATGGATATTTTAACACACAAGGAATTTCATAGTTAAAATATTGTGAAGATATAAGAGATGATTGATCATACAGGACTGAAGCTAAAATGCTCCTGAGTGATTCTAAACATGATATTTTTCAAGCGTTCTACGATATCAGAGCACTCAAAATGTTTATCCCTTTTTACAAATATATTTTTCTTATCTGCTTTACAAATGTTATATTTTTAATTTTTAAAATTGCGTTGCATGATATAAGAAGACTGGGCAGAAATTTTGTAATAGTTTCATTTATTCTTCGAGATACGACTAATGAATTTGAAAAGAAAGTTAAAAATAATAAACTGGTTCTGGGTTTGGTTATTTTCTAACTTTGATTGGCAAATTATATCGAATGTTACCAGTTTGTCTTTTTAATTTTTAGAAATACGGTTTCCCATTTTCAAAGATGGTATTTTTATTAATTAAATTAGGTTTACATTGATTAATTATTGTTTTATCTTCACTTCTTTATAAGGGTTTGCTAATTTTTTCACAATGAGATTAATGACTGTTGTATAGTTCCATTCCTCCATGTTCAACCCATCATCTTGCCCACGAGTCAAGCAATTTACCCAGATGGAACTCAAAAGCGTTTAACAATCCTCGGTTGAATGCCGGAAAGTGAAACCCGGAAACGGTAATGTGTAACATAACCAGTATGACATGCATATCTTCAGTGGCGCAATTCGTGATATGCGGGTGGCAGAGTGGGGGTGGGAGTGGATGCGGCGTTGGCGGGGGCAAAGACGGTGGGGCTAGAGACGGGGTCGTTGCGGGTGGGACCGACGTTGGCGGGGGCGGGAGTGGTAGTGCTAGAGAATGGGTCATTGAAGGCGGAACCGACGTTAACGGGGGAGGGAGTGGTAGGGCTAGAGCCTGCATCATTGCGGGCGGAACCGACGTTGGTGGGGGCAGGAGTGGTAGTGCTAGAGAATGGGTCATTGAGGGCGGAACCGACTTTGGGGGGGGAGGGAGTGGTAGTGCTAGAGCCTGGATCATTGCGGGCGGAACCGACGTTGGTGGGGGCGGGAGTGGTAGTGCTAGAGCCTGGATCATTGCGGGCGGAACCGACGTTGGTGGGGGCGGGAGTGGTAGTGCTAGAGATTGGGTCATTGAGGGCGGAACCGACGTTGGTGGGGGCGGGAGTGGTAGTGCTAGAGATTGGGTCATTGAGGGCGGAACCGACGTTGGTAGGGATGGGAGTGGTAGGGCTAGAGCCTGGATCATTGCGGGCGTAACCGACGTTGGTGGGGGCGGGAGTGGTAGTGCTAGAGATTGGGTCATTGAGGGCGGAACCGACGTTGGCGGGGGAAGGAGTGGTAGTGCTAGAGATTGGGTCATTGAGGGCGGAACCGACGTTGGCGGGGGAGGGAGTGGTAGGGCTAGAGACTGGATCATTGAGGGCGGAACCTGACGTTGGTGGGGGCGGGAGTGTTAGTGCTAGAGATTGGGTCATTGAGGGCGGAACCGACGTTGGCGGGGTAGGGAGTGGTAGAACTAGAGCCTGGATCATTGCGGGCGGAACCGACGTTGGCGGGGGCGGGAGTGGTAGTGCTTGAGAATGGGCCATTGAGGGCGGAACCGACGTTGGCGGGGGTGGGAGTGGTAGTGCTAGAGACTGGATCATTGCGGGCGGAACCGACGTTGGCGGGGGCGGGAGTGGTAGTGCTTGAGAATGGGCCATTGAGGGCGGAACCGACGTTGGCGAGGGTGGGAGTGGTAGTGCTAGAGACTGGATCATTGCGGGCGGAACCGACGTTGGCGGGGGCGGGAGTGGTAGTGCTTGAGAATGGGCCATTGAGGGCGGAACCGACGTTGGCGGGGGCGGGAGTGGTAGTGCTTGAGAATGGGCCATCGAGGGCGGAACCGACGTTGGCGGGGGTGGGAGTGGTAGTGCTAGAGACTGGATCATTGCGGGCGGAACCGACGTTGGCGGGGGCGGGAGTGGTAGTGCTTGAGAATGGGCAATTGAGGGCGGAACCGACGTTGGCGGGGGCGGGAGTGGTAGTGCTTGAGAATGGGTCATTGAGGGCGGAACCGACGTTGGCGGGGGCGGGAGTGGTAGTGCTTGAGAATGGGCCATTGAGGGCGGAACCGACATTGGCGGGGGCGGGAGTGGTAGTGCTTGAGAATGGGCCATTGAGGGAGGAACCGACGTTGGCGGGGGCGGGAGTGGTAGTGCTTGAGAATGGGTCATTGAGGGCGGAACAGACGTTGGCGGGGGTGGGAGTGGTAGTGCTTGAGAATGGGCCATTGAGGGAGGAACCGACGTTGGCGGGGGCGGGAGTGGTAGGGCTAGAGACTGGATCATTGCGGGCGGAACCACCGTTGGCGGGGGCGGGAGTGGTAGTGCTTGAGAATGGGCCATTGAGGGCGGAACCGACATTGGCGGGGGCGGGAGTGGTAGTGCTTGAGAATGGGCCATTGAGGGAGGAACCGACGTTGGCGAGGGTGGGGGTGGTAGTGTTTGAGAATGGGTCATTGAGGGCAGAACCGATGTTGGCGGGGGTGGGAGTGGTAGTGCTTGAGAATGGGCCATTGAGGGAGGAACCGACTTTGGCGGGGGTGGGAGTGGTAGTGCTTGAGAATGGGCCATTGAGGGCGGAACCGACGTTGGTGGGGGTGGGAGTGGTAGTGCTTGAGAATGGGCCATTGAGGGAGGAACCGACGTTGGCGGGGGTGGGAGTGGTAGTGCTTGAGAATGGGCCATTGAGGGCGGAACCGACGTTGGCGGGGGTGGGAGTGGTAGTGCTAGAGACTGGATCATTGCGGGCGGAACCGACGTTGGCGGGTTCGGGAGTGGTAGTGCTTGAGAATGGGCCATTGAGGGAGGAACCGACGTTGGCGGGGGCGGGAGTGGTAGTGCTTGAGAATGGGTCATTGGGGGCGGAACCGACGTTGGCGGGTTTGGGAGTGGTAGTGCTTGAGAATGGGCCATTGAGGGAGGAACCGACGTTGGCGGGGGCGGGAGTGGTAGTGCTTGAGAATGGGTCATTGAGGGAGGAACCGACGTTGGCGGGGGCGGGAGTGGTAGTGCTTGAGAATGGGCCATTGAGGGCGGAACCGACGTTGGCGGGGGCGGGAGTGGTAGTGCTTGAGAATGGGCCATTGAGGGCGGAACCGACGTTGGCGGGGTCGGGAGTGGTAGTGCTTGAGAATGGGCCATTGAGGGACGAACCGACGTTGGCGGGGGGCGGGAGTGGTAGTGCTTGAGAATGGGCCATTGAGGGCGGAACCGACGTTGGCGGGGGCGGGAGTGGTAGTGCTTGAGAATGGGTCATTGAGGGCGGAACCGACGTTGGCGGGGGCGGGAGTGGTAGTGCTTGAGAATGTTCCATTGAGGGCGGAACCGACGATGGCGGGGGCGGGAGTGGTAGTGCTTGAGAATGGGTCATTGAGGGCGGAACCGACGTTGGCGGGGGCGGGAGTGGTAGTGCTTGAGAATGGGCCATTGAGGGCGGAACCGACGTTGGCGGGGGCGGGAGTGGTAGTGCTTGAGAATGTTCCATTGAGGGCGGAACCGACGTTGGCGGGGGCGGGAGTGGTAGTGCTAGAGACTGGGTCATTGAGGGCGGAACCGACGTTGGCGGGGGCGGGAGTGGTAGTGCTTGAGAATGTTCCATCGAGGGCGGAACCGACGTTGGCGGGGGCGGGAGTGGTAGTGCTAGAGACTGGGTCATTGAGGGCGGAACCGACGTTGGCGGGGGCGGGAGTGGTAGTGCTTGAGAATGGGCCATTGAGGGCGGAACCGACGATGGCGGGGGCGGGAGTGGTAGTGCTTGAGAATGGGTCTTTGAGGGCGTAACCGACGTTGGCGGGGGCGGGAGTGGTAGTGCTAGAGACTGGATCATTGCGGGCGGAACCGACGTTGGCGGGGGCGGGAGTCAGTGTTGTAGTGGCAAATTTTCCAATATGGGAACGCTTATTATATTGGTAAAATTCCCTGAAAATTAGGATAAAATTTACTTGAATGCGTACGATAGCAATAGCTTTGGGTATTGTAGGCTAGGCCTATGTATTTTTAAGCTAGAACTGAATTTACTGATAATTCAAGAATCTAACTTGGATGATTTTGCGAAAAACAAAATAAAAAACAGTACATTTTTATATTTCGGCCTAACTACCTTAATTGTTTTACAAAAGAAGGGCGTTTCAGAAAAGGTTATTAATTTATTTATTAACTACTTTTAGCCTATGTACGTTTACCTCCAAAATAATAACATACATAACCTAATTTTTAAATGACATATTTCTATACAACTAAAAGCAGAGAACTAAAATAAAATAGAGGAAAAACGTAGAAATTAATTACAATGAAAGTTCATTAACAGATTGACAAAATCATGCTCATAAGTAGTCGGCAAATGCATCCTCTTCCGTAGTGGTCTTATGTTTTTTATTTTGTTACTTAGTGAAGAACGACAGGAGTGTTTTTTTTTATTTATTTGTCGATTCCATAATAGGCCTACACTGAACTGAGGCAACTAATTTAGAACACACTTTAGTTTATTAGTAGATTATTAATTAATAAGCGGTTAATAAATCAAATCAATTCAAAACTAAATAAACAAACAGGGGAGGGTTGGGGAGGGACGGGAGAGTGATGCCCACCACGTATGGTATCCCGTACTCTGTGCATAATACAAAGTTCAAGCAAGAGTGAAGTTATCCTTGGAAACAAATAGATTAAAATCATGTTTACAAATGTTTGTTAAGTATTGCATTTTATTATTGACAAAATATATTTTTTATTTTTACTAGTATACGTGATGCTCGAAATCGAGCAAATTATTTTAATACAATGTTATTTTTAGCTTTCAATCAATTACACCCAACCAATCCAATATTGTGAATAACTTTAATCACCAAAAACTACACGTATTTACAGCTGATTATTAACATATGTTTAAAATGCTTTATTCAATCCCAATGTTATTTAAATGAGAAATTTTGAGATTTCAATTGTAGATAGCGCCTTTATTTTCAGTCCGATTCTCATCAGTTTTTGGCGGAAACAACTACAGACCAAGCCCTATCCAACGACACCAAAAACTTGAAAATTGGTTGAAAATTTTAGGAGGAGTTCTCAAGACAAAAAACCCTTAGCGTATTAAATAAATATAGATACTAATAAATTTTAAATTAAAAACTCGCTCCAATAAATAAAATTTTTATTTATAGTATAGAATAGATAACCCTATAGATACTGGAAGTATAGATACTGTTTGATTTGTATTTAAAAATATATTAGCTACTTTCCCGGATTTTCCCTGAACGGGGCACTAGGATTTTCCCGGGTTCTTGAAAACCAGTGTGGGAACGCCGTTCCCACGCGTTCCCGCACCACTACACCACTGGCGGGAGTGGTAGTGCTAGAGACTGGGTCATTGCGGGTGGAAGCGGCATTGGCGGGTGTAAGGATGTTGTGGCTAGGTCGTTTCGGGAGGTTGCGCCATTGGTGGGAAGGTGGCCGATGGGGCTATTGGCGGCGTCGTTGGGGGCGATTGCGGGATTGTAGGGAACGGGGCCAATGGAGCTAGAAGAGCCGTCGTTATGGGCGGTTGTTGCATTTGCGGGGGTGGGGATGGTTTAGCTAGGTAGTTGTGAGAGGTTGTAGCATTGGCGAGGAACGTGGTTGATGGGGCTAGAGTCGATTTCGTTTCGGGCGGTTGCGGCATTGGCGGTGATGGGGGTGGTGGGACTAAAAACGGGGCTTCTGCTTACAGTGATGTCGTTAGGGGGTCTGGGACAGTAGGGCTATAGAGACACGGTTTTTTGGTAGGAGGGGGGTTGTGGTGGTGACTGTATAGAGGGTGGAATCTCCAGGGGCCCCTGCAACTCTTTTATTGGTACTAATTTGTTTGGTTGTTCACTTGAGCATTACGAAGTTATGTTAGCAAACGAAATATCACCATTCTTTATAACAAATCCATAACTAGCACTACTCAATACAGTGAAATTTGCTGACTTGGAAACCATAATCCAAGGTGATGACGTAACGCGATGTGTGTTGCATGCGCTTACGATAAAGCTTCCCTTTCGAAACAAAGTCGAGGAACTCGGTGACAAGAAAGCAAATTGCCGCCGCACCGGCGCGGCGTCAAAAAGAGAATGGAATAGGAGCGATGGAAGCGCACAATTATCAGTGCCAACGCCAACCAATACGTCCAGGGAGAAAGCGAGGTGATATCTCCATGTCCCCTGATCACTTCCTTCTTCCTCGCGCCACTCGCTCGGACTCGGACGAGACAGTTACCACATTTGAATCGGAAGTGCAAATTCTGGAGCTGGAATGTCTCAGGGCCGCTCGTAAAATTACGTTACTGGCAAGAGTAGAGCCGTTTTAAAGGTGGCATAAGGAAGGAAAGCATCAGGTATTTTGAAACTTGTTTAACCCAGTATCGAATAAAAATACAAGTAGATAAAGGGTTTCTAATAATACGATTATTAGAAGATGTTTAAACAAATGGGAAATCATAAACCTAGTGAATACTTTGGTGATGTAAACTATAATTATAAAAATACTATGTAGTATGTTATTTATTTATCACTCAGTGATAGACGATGCCATTCGTTTTCAGAATTAATAAAAAATGTTTAGAGTACGTTTGATGGAAAATTCTAATTTATTGATGAAAATTAGTTCGAATTAAAATATATTTAATTTAAATTCTGTGTATAGTAAAGTACGGTTCTACATTGTTCGTACCAAATTGAGTGTAACAAAGTATTTATGACCTTTATAAAAAAATGTGTCTAAATATTTAAACTTATAAAATGATACTGACGGTAACAATTGCCTTATTTCAGATAATTATTACAATGTGTGTATGGAAACGTGGAAAGACATGAAGAATTTTCTGGTGCATAAACTTCTCCATCCTATCAGCGTTTGTTTAATAAATATCTGCCCGGAGTCCTACCAAGGGAATCTTTAGGATCCCTTTAAAATGTATTAGTTAAAAAACGGGAAGAAATCTCAAAAATAAAATTTTACTATAAATATTGTTACAAACAAGTATAAGAAAAATAAACTTGAATAAAGGTAATAACAACTTGAAGAGGTTCTGATTCAATAAGAGAGCGAATAGAATATTATGAAAAATATTTCGTAGCAGGAAAGTAAATCGAATTGATTTAAACAGTAGTACTGTAACTGTAGGGCCCTGTGGTGGTGCAGGTCTGAAGTTCTCCTTGGCCTCCTGTCTGGATGTCTGTCGTCCCACACGTTACACATATGACTTTACAACAACCAGATCTTCCTACCAATGCCTCGAACCAGCCACCGTATACAGTAGTACTTCCAGTACAGGGCCCTGTAGTGGTACAGGTCTGTGGTTCTCCTTGGTCACACCCCCCTCTCTGGATGTCTGTCGTCCCACACGTTACACATATGACTTTACAACAACCAGATCTTCCTACCAATGCCTCGAACCAGCCACCGTATACAGTAGTACTTCCAGTACAGGGCGCTGTAGTGGTACAGGTCTGTGGTTCTCCTTGGTCACACCCCCCTGTCTGGATGTCTGTCGTCCCACACGTTACACATATGACTTTACAACAACCAGATCTTCCTACCAATGCCTCGAACCAGCCATCGTATACAGTAGTACTTCAAGTACATCGCCCTGTATCGGCTTGAGAAGAACAAATCAGCTTGTGACGAGTCATATCCTTACCGGGAACTCATAGGAAGTCTGATGTATCTAGCTGTAAATTGTAGGCCAGATATTGTTCATGCAGTTAGCTACCTTAGCCAGTTTAACAGCTGCTACGATGGTACTCACTGGAAGCCAGCAAAACAAATCTTAAGGTATCTGAAGGGAACTATTGATTTGGCTCTTGAATATAAAAAAACAGGAAGTCTGGCAGTTACAGCTTATGTTGACGCTGATTGGGCGAATGATAAGGAAGATAGACGTTCCTATACGGGATTCATCTTTAAGCTGGCAGGCGGACCCGTGAGCTGGGACGGCAGAAAACAACGTACAGTGGCGTTGTCAAGTACGGAAGCCGTGTACATGGCCTTAAGTGATGGAGCAAAGGAAGCCAAGTTTTTATCGAATGTTTTGTTGGAACTGTTGGGAAGAAAGAACTCAATTGTGATTTACAATGACAGCCAGTCTGCTCAAAAATTATCTGTAAATCACATGCTGAACCGCAGAACAAAACATATTAATATAAGGAATCACTTCATAAGGGAAGCTGTGGAACAAGGGGACATAATCCTGAAGTATAAACCAACAGCCGAGATGCCATCGGATATTTTGACAAAAGGTGTTCCAGGCCCACGACATCAAGAATTATTAAATGTGAACAAAGTGGATAAACGATAAAAATTAAGGGGTTGTGTTGGAGAGACATTTCTCTGTGTAATGTTTCTCAACTTTGATCGCCTGATGTTTTATCTTTGTTTGTTTACATTTTGTATTTATTCTGGTTTTGTGTTATTGATAGTAGAATATGAATGTTCAACGTTTGTTCTTTTTATTATAATTAAATAGTTTCATCCCACATATATCCCTGGGGCACATTTTATCATCTCTCTTTTCACACGTCTGTGGTTCTCCTTGGCTACACCCTCCTGTCTGGATGTCTGTCGTCCCACACGTTACACATATGACTTTACAACAACCAGATCTTCCTACCAATGCCTCGAACCAGCCATCGTATACAGTAGTACTTCCAGTACATCGGCCTGTAGTGGTACAGGTCTGTGGTTCTCCTTGGCCACACCCTCCTGTCTGGATGTCTGTCGTCCCACACGTTACACATATGACTTTACAACAACCAGATCTTCCTACCAATGCCTCGAACCAGCCATCGTATACAGAAGTACTTCCAGTACATCGGCCTGTAGTGGTACAGGTCTGTGGTTCTCCTTGGCCACACCCTCCTGTCTGGATGTCTGTCGTCCCACACGTTACTTATGTATGGCTTTACAACAACCAGATCTTCCTACCAATGCCTCGAACCAGCCATCGTATACAGTAGTACTTCCAGTACATCGGCCTGTAGTGGTACAGGTCTGTGGTTCTCCTTGGCCACACCCTCCTGTCTGGATGTCTGTCGTCCCACACGTTACTTATGTATGGCTTTACAACAACCAGATCTTCCTACCAATGCCTCGAACCAGCCATCGTATACAGTAGTACTTCCAGTACATCGGCCTGTAGTGGTACAGGTCTGTGGTTCTCCTTGGCCACACCCTCCTGTCTGGATGTCTGTCGTCCCACACGTTACACATATGACTTTACAACAACCAGATCTTCCTACCAATGCCTCGAACCAGCCATCGTATACAGTAGTACTTCCAGTACATCGGCAAGTAGTGGTACAGGTCTGTGGTTCTCCTTGGCCACACTTCTCCTGTCTGGATGTCTGTCGTCCCACACGTTACACATGTATGGCTTTACAACAACCAGATCTTCCTACCAATGCCTCGAACCAGCCACCATGTACAGTAGTACTTCCAGTACATCGGCCTGTAGTGGTACAGGTCTGTGGTTCTCCTTGGCCACACCCTCCTGTCTGGATGACTGTCGTCCCACACGTTACTTATGTATGGCTTTACAACAACCAGATCTTCCTACCAATGCCTCGAACCAGCCACCATATACAGTAGTACTTCCAGTACATCGGCCTGTAGTGGTACAGGTCTGTGGTTCTCCTTGGCCACACCCTCCTGTCTGGATGACTGTCGTCCCACACGTTACTTATGTATGGCTTTACAACAACCAGATCTTCCTACCACCGCATCGAACAAGCCATCGTATACAGTATAGTGTTGCCAGTAGAGCGCCCTGTAGTGGTACAGGTCTGTGGTTCTCCTTGGCTACACCCTCCTGTCTGGATGACTGTCGTCCCACACGTTACTTATGTATGGCTTTACAACAACCAGATCTTCCTACCAATGCCTCGAACCAGCCACCATATACAGTAGTACTTCCAGTACAGGGCCCTGTAGTGGTACAGGTCTGTGGTTCTCCTTGGCCACACCCTCCTGTCTGGATGTCTGTCGTCCCACTCGTTACTTATGTATGGCTTTACATCAACCAGATCTTCCTACCAATGCCTCGAACCAGCCACCATATACAGTAGTACTTCCAGTACAGGGCCCTGTAGTGGTACAGGTCTGTGGTTCTCCTTGGCCACACCCTCCTGTCTGGATGTCTGTCGTCCCACTCGTTACTTATGTATGGCTTTACATCAACCAGATCTTCCTACCAATGCCTCGAACCAGCCACCATATACAGTAGTACTTCCAGTACAGGGCCCTGTAGTGGTACAGGTCTGTGGTTCTCCTTGGCCACACCCTCCTGTCTGGATGACTGTCGTCCCACACGTTACACATATGACTTTACAACAACCAGATCTTCCTACCAATGCCTCGAACCAGCCACCATATACAGTAGTACTTCCAGTACAGGGCCCTGTAGTGGTACAGGTCTGTGGTTCTCCTTGGCCACACCCTCCTGTCTGGATGACTGTCGTCCCACACGTTACACATATGGCTTTACAAAAACCAGATCGCCCTACCACTGCATCGAACACAGCAGTACTTCTAGTACATCGCCCTGTAGTGGTACAGTTCTATGGTTCTCCTTGGCCACACCCCCCTATCTGGATGTCGTCGTCCCACAAGTTACACATATGACTTTACAACAACCAGATCATCCTACCACAGCATCGAACGAGCTATCGTCTACAGTAGTACTTCCAGTACATCGCCCTGTAGTGGTACAGGTCTGTGGTTCTCCTTAGCCACACCCCCCTGTCTGGATGTCGTCGTCCCACACGTTACACATATGACTTTACAACAACCAGATCATCCTACCACAGCATCGAACGAGCTATCGTCTACAGTAGTACTTCCAGTACATCGCCCTGTAGTGGTACAGGTCTGTGGTTCTCCTTGGCCACACCCTCCTGTCTGGATGTCTGTCGTCCCACACGTTACACATGTATGGCTTTACAACAACCAGATCTTCCTACCAATGCCTCGAACCAGCCATCGTATACAGTAGTACTTCCAGTACATCGGCCTGTAGTGGTACAGGTCTGTGGTTCTCCTTGGCCACACCCCCCTGTCTGGATGTCGTCGTCCCACACGTTACACATGTATGGCTTTAAAACAACCAGATCATCCTACCACAGCATCGAACGAGCTATCGTCTACAGTAGTACTTCCAGTACATCGGCCTGTAGTGGTACAGGTCTGTGGTTCTCCTTGGCCACACCCCCCTGTCTGGATGTCGTCGTCCCACACGTTACACATGTATGGCTTTAAAACAACCAGATCATCCTACTACAGCATCGAACGAGCTATCGTCTACAGTAGTACTTCCAGTACAGCGCCCTGTAGTGGACAGGTCTGTGGTTCTCCTTGGCCACACTCTCCTGTCTGGATGTCTGTTGTCCTACACTTTAGTACTTTAGTATGGCTACACAAAAAACACTTCTCCCTACCATCGAATCGTCCTGACCATTAAACCTGGTGTCTTCAAAGTAATGTAGAAGTTTTTAAGCTTAGTTTGGTTTATTTGTTTTGTTTTACTTTTAAAGCAATTATATTAACGGAATGTATATTTTCTTAGGTTTATGAACCCCCAAATGACAGTTCGAAGTGGGCCTAGTGATCTTCTTGTAATTAACTGTGCTAGCTCCCATGGTAAGATTGTTGAAGTAGACTTAACAAACTGTTCTCTCTGTCCTCTGTGCCTGGGCGAGAACGCGGCGGGTTCGCCACACTTTGCCGTGCTCTGCTGCTCGTGAAATGCCTTGCAGGGCGAGGTCGTGCCACGTTCACGCCTCTTCAATACTCTTGCTTAACTTGTTTTATCCTCTACGTTGTTCATCTCCACTTCATTTTCTCTTCCTTTTTCAACACGTAATTACTAAGGAATAGTGTTACTTCCAATATATTTACAAGTTATGATGAAACATAACTATGATCTAACGAAAAATCTAAAAATATTTGATTTATTGGTATTTTTCTAAGATTTTACATCCAAGAGATGGAACACACATATGGCCAAATATTTTTCAACACATTTTCAACACATTTTAACATATTTTTCAAATATGTTCCCAAAATTTTAAAAAAAGCAGAAAGCTTACAAAAAAATTATAGGTTTATATTTTGTTATAGACCAAATTAAGTTTATTCCGTTTGAATAGCTTCAAACTTTATAATCATTTATAAGTTCGAGTTTTTAGAAAATTGCAATAAAGGTTTGCTTGGGATTTCCAAAAAATCGTTGATTGCATAGGCCTATCGGGTTTGCGTTTTTTAATTATAATTTGTTGATCTGTTCGTTTTATACAGTGCAACTTTGCACAATTCCACACTTACGATTTTGTTTTGACTCAATACGTTTCCTTGGGGTTTTAGAACTAATTAAGTTTTTTATTAGATTTAAAGTATCAAACCGTTTAAATTTTTTTTTTTTTCACACATGGGCCCAGGCAGGCTTGATTGTGGCGGACAGAATTTGTGCGTTGACGCCGACGCGAGCGACGTAATATTACATGAGAGAGCGTTGAATCCCCCGCCTAGTACGGCCGCAAGGCCTGACCTTAGCACGGCCCTGTTATCCAACCGTCGCTGTCGCTGCCGCCGTACCGTGATAGTTCATTTAACAGGTTCTACTTCCTACTAATTTACTTTTAGGGTCGAGTGAAACTAGGTGTTACTCTATAAAACAGAACTTTTATAATTATTTTTAAAACGTTCCATTATTTTTTTAGTAAAACACTGAAGACCAAGAGGGGTTGGATACCCGCTACATTATGTTATTCGGGATAAAATGTTTTTCAAATTAGAATTCACCCTTCCTTAGAAAAACCCGATTTTGTTTAAGATGTTTATAAAACTTAGTATAATAGGTATAGATTTTCGATTACAAAATTACACTCGTCACCAAATATGTTCCCAAAATATTTTCTGATTTAATTAAAAAAAATTTGGAGTTATACTGTACCACAATTTTCTGATCCCAAATACAGTAAAAGATTTATTGTGTCTATAGTTTAACATTATTCTTAAGGCGAAAGAGATCCAACCAAGGCCAAATCCAAACGGATATTCGCTGAAAATCCTTTGCATTTATTTTATTATTACTTACAAACAATCAATGTGATGTTGAAGAGTGCCTAAATAATAAAAAGGGTAATATTTCTGAAGTTCGTAAATTAAAAAAAAATGTTTTTTGAGTAGGCCTACTAAAACTTTAGAGCTTACATCCTTCACAGCGGTAACTTTCTGTAAATCCAGATATAAAGAAAAAAATTAAACAATAACCCACAGCTAAAGTAATTGTCCTGAAAGTATACTTTGCCTCATTTCATCAGACAGATACAGATAAGAAAATGGCAAGAAATTAATCTCAAAATACTTCATGTACACTGATTATTTTATCATTTGATAGACTAGTCATTGAAAGTGTAGTTCATGCAACGATTGCATTATGATGGCCTTTAAACGAAATGTTGATGTAAGTTAAAACACGATCGAAGAGACTTCTAAATGGCTCACTAGTGGCTTTAAAGACTGAATACAACTTGATTTTACTCATATTGGTATTTGCCCCTGGAGCTGGTAAGACTAATTGCAATGTTTTTTTTTTAAATTATCTTCATCTGCAGCTCGTCTGCAGTCTTCATGACAGCTGATATATTTTTAGCTTGATTTCAACAAATTGATCACTACGTGATCATGACGCAGGTGCGTGGAGACCTTAGGTTGAGCAACTGGAACGAGCTGCAGACGAAGGTAATATAAAACCATTGTAACTGAATACAACCGTTGTATAAAACACTTTATTATCTATGACAAACTTAAATTTGATAATTCACTGTACTAAAGATGTCGTAAATGTATACATTAGCCTACAGGCGGCCATCCATCATAACGTAGCCACATCGATGTCTCTTGACACATCGTCAGTCTCACTAAAAACGAACACACTGTTTTATTCAGGTTAGGCAAATTTAAATAAACTTAAACTAAAACATGTTCCATTCTCAATTAAACAATCAGTCAAAGTGCGAACGCTACTTTTATCAAACCCCAAGCTCTCATCGATCTTGAAGCTGTGTTTAAATGTGAAACCTGTACGTTTAAGAGCTCATTAAGCAACGGGTTTAAAATTGATTTAATAATGTATCTCGTTATGGTATTACTTGTAATAACATTATTGGTGCTTACTGTAACGGTCATGGATAAATTATATTATTGATTATTTGAGCCAATAACATGATTGAAATCTTTGATTAGGTTGTCCTCCTCGAAGTTTCTGTTTCAGTGTAGCATAAGGCGACCTTAAGCACGTTATGTGTGGAAAGGCACACTCAACACTCTCCGGCACCTTGGCATCTTGGCTCTTTGCGAACCACCAAATGCCACGGAGAACTGCAACTAATTTGCATAATTCTCGCGTGTTTAGTCCCTCCTTTAACGCATTCACGATTCACCTTAAATGGGTAAAGTGTTTTGGATGCACTTGGTTAACTGGGGTTAAATTGATTACGTTAACGCACAAGCACGTAAATTGTACAGTATATGAAAATCACGATTTGAACAAATTTAAAGATAGTTAATCAATCTAAACTTGTAAAAAAATAGAAATTGCAAACAAGGATTTACGATATCAACTAGTTAGGATATAGACTTGGATGACAAGAAGAACACTTCGTTGATTTTTAAAACACAATTAATTTTAAAAAGCCATGTGAACCTAAAGCTTGACTCTATGAACAGTTTAAATTGGAATGTTACGTAAACACCTTAGTTTGGAATTACTTTTGTGTTAAACAAAAGTGATTCCAAACATTTTTAGAAAATGTTCTTAAAATTTTTAAAACATTTTCTAAAAACTATTCATTGTATATGAACTAAACATTTATGCCCTTCTCATCCAGTGTTGGCTTATGGTAACTGTTTTATTTGGCTGCTCATCGCAAGCAAACATAATGTAATATTTACAGCTTGCAGAAGAAATCGGTAGTCTTGAGCGCTTCTCCTGCGTCAACTGTTACCTCTGTATCTCTGTTACCTCTGTACCTCTGTACCTCTGTACCTCTGTACCTCTGTACCTCTGTACCTCTGTACCTCTGTACCTCTGTACCTCTGTACCTCTGTACCTCTGTACCTCTGTACCTCTGTACATCTGTACCTCTGTACCTCTGTTACCTCTGTATTTCTGTACCTCTGTATCTATGTTACCTCTGTTACTTCTGTACTCTGTTACCTCTGGAACCTCTGTTACCTCTGTTACTTGTGTACCTCTGTTACCTCTGTAGATCTGTTACCTTTGTACCTCCGTACCTCTGTACCCCTGTACCTCAGTACCTCTTTTACCTCTTTATTTCTGCACCTCTGTACCTCTGTTACCTCTGTACCTCTGTTACCTCTGTACCTCTGTACCTCTGTTACCTCTGTACCTCTGTACCTCTGTTACCTCTGTTACCTCTGTTACCTCTGTACCTCTGTACCCAGATAACTTATCTATGAGCAATCTGTGGTTGTGATGTGTACTAAAACTCTAAGATAGTAACCATGACTATATATGGCGATTCCTCTCGATAGTCAATTGTATAATGTCATTCACATAATGATCGCTCTTCGTAAAGATCGTAACTTATGTTTAATACTTAATTGCCTTCTTTTAATTGTGTATAGGAAAAATTCTTCTAAAGGTTTAAATATTTATTCCTTAATTTAACAAATGACCAAACACTGAAATGTTTCCCACACTTTTTCGGCATTCATCAATAGGCCTATAATGTTTAAGTTTTAATTATGGTTTAGACAATATTAAAGTTCACTGTTCGTTAATTCACTATCGGACATAGACTATTTGTCTAATATCGTAGAAGTGTTGGTTTATGTTTAGCCTATGAAAATTTCACAACAATCTTCACGCCATGAATATATTTAAGCAAGGTTATTTTACTGCGTTTCCTTTTTAAATTTATGTCTCTAAAAAAAGCGCTATGAAATGACTCAGTATCTGTAATGATTCTAACTACAATTTGTAGGTAAAATCACAGACTATTTAGGGCTACTACAGTAAGAATTGCCAAGTTAACATGAATATTCCTCAAAAAGTTTCTCTGCTCTGCAACTGTCTCCAAATATTGTTAAAAGGTATTCTAAGATTGCCTCATTTCATTTGAGAACTGCTACTTCTCCAAGTATTGTTCAAATGTATTATCCGATACTTTCTTGTAAGAAATGTTGCCTCTCCGAATATTTATATGTATTTTCTGATTCTCTACTGTAAGAACCTCTCCAAATATTCCAATGGATCTCCGATTATCTCCACTGAGAATGTTTATTGCTCCAAGTATCGTTCAAATGTATTCTCTGATTTTCCCGATTCTCCTGTTACCTCTCCGAACATTGAAATTGATTTGCTGATTCTCTGCTGTAAGAACTGTTACCTCTTCGAAAATTGAAGTGGATCTCCGATTCTCTCCTCTTATAATGTTCACCAATTAATTTATTGTTCCAATTTATTCTTCGATTCTCCCTTGAATAATCAGTTGTTACCTCTCCAAATATATAAATGGATTTCCTGATTCTCTGCTGAAAGAACTGTTACCCATCCCAATATTCAAATGGGTATAAGGATCTCTCCTTTGAAAATTGTAACCACTCCGATAATGTTTCACATTTATTCTCCGATACTCTCTCGTAACAAATTTTACCTCTCCGAATTTTCAAATCGATTATCCTTTAGCCTACCTTCAGTAAGAACTGTACCTCTCCGAACACTAAAATAGATTTTCCGATTCTCTCCTATCAAACTAATATTGCTCCTATAGATTCTCTGATTATATCCTATGAGAATGTTATCGGTGTTGGTGGAAGGCAGGAACCCTGTCTCGTAGGCTTCCTGATGGGACACCGAGACCGAGGACTCCCGAAGGCCACCGGGACCACGCCTAGATCACCGGCAGATACCGTGACCTTGATGCGGTCCTGCCCTCTCTTATCAAGGTCTCTGGCACCACAATCTCCTCTCAAGCGATAACTGCAGTCGATACAGTTATTTGCACCGCATTACTAGAAACTGTATGTTTTGATTCCGTGTTTGGTGCTGAATCTCATAATCCAATATCAAGGGCGATTGTTTTGTTTCACGAGAAAAGCCATAGGTAAAATCTTGTTTGTTTATTTGTTTATTAGTTTATTCGCTGATTACATAAATTACCAAATTGAAATCGGGAAAACTATGTTTATATTATTGAATACTACATTAAGTGTTTATGGACTTACAATATTAGTATTTAAAACAGAGAGAGAATGGCGAGATTGCTGTAATCTAGTTTAGCGTAATTTATTGCGAAATTACAAATTAATTTTATCTCTCGTCTTGTCCCTTTGATAGTTGGAGATTTAGTTTATGTTGTGATCATGTTTTTTCCGACTTTATAGACCAGGTGAGATCTCTAGACCTTTTTTTGTTTACAGTAGCTCTGTCCAAATTTCAGATTTTAACAAATTTAAACAAATGTAAAAATCGCATGCATTTGATATGAACATCAAGTTGTGTTTTCCAACTGGAGCCAATATTTGTGTTTTTCTGTTTTTTTTCTCAGTTTATATGTTTTTTATGTGTGTCTTATTTTATATATATTTTATTGTGCATTACGTTTTCTTTTATGGTATAGAATTGTATAAATATTAGGAAATATAAATTATTAATATTGTAGTCTATGATTGTTCCGATTGCTATAAGTTTAAGTGTTTCAAATGAATATAATGTGGCATTAGTGGTATTATCATACTGAACCAGGCAATGACTCATTTTGAACGGTAGTATCAACAGCTCAGAGATAAAGTATTACTAACAATGATTTCCTGGTTTGAATTTTCTAGATTAGTAAGAGTAAAGGTTAACAAAGATGTTTGATCGTTTCGTTTTCTATAATTATTTACAACAAATTAAATAATTTTGATTGGTAGAATTTATTTATTAAAGAAAGCTTGCTTGTTTAGGTAACAAAATAAAACCTATTCAAATCGCAAGAAACTGCGATATAGATTCAATTTACAGAAAAGATTTTTAGTTTATCGATTATGTAAAACGTTTAGAAAAATAATACTTTGGTTTAGTTTTAAAATTACATTGCCAATGTAATTAAAAGTTGTATGTGTAGTAAAATACATTTAAATGGAAATATTTTCCGACAAATCTCTAATTGAAGTTCTCTAATTAAGTTTTTTATATATAAAAGAGAGACAGAATAATTCAGTACATTAACCACATAATCTGACAAATTCACTGGTAAATTAGTTTCAAAACTTGTTAAATCCAAAGCATTGTGTTAAAAATACTTAGAACGTGAAGCCAACAAAAATTCTGGCTTAAGTTTTATATAAAAGTGATCGGTTTTAGACCAACCGTAGCAGTGAAGGGAGAGGGAGAGAAAGAAAGATAACAGTTTACTTTCCCTTGCAGAGGTCGGCAGTAATAGTGTCATGGCTAGTGTCCGACAAAACACACTCACTCGGACCTCGACAACCTTAATCAAATTAAATGTCAAGTGATAGGAAGCCAACCTCAACCTACCCAACTGACGGTATATCAACAGTTTAGCCAAAACTATATATGTAAATGGAAGTTGGGTTTTGAATGTAGAATGTAACACAAGTTATTTAAGCATTGCCAGAAGTCAAAATACCTAAAAATATATACTTAAAACCTCCTGACATGAAAACTCCAGAAAGTTGACTTTAGATATCCCCCTTCGACCGTTTGAAAATAACTACGACCCTTCGACCGTTCAAGTTGATTTGATGGCTGCCAAGTTGAACCTTCTTAAGCTTTTAACAGTCTTTGGCCTCAAGAGCGTATCCGTTCTGACATGTAGAAAATCATTAATGGGGAATCAAATTATCTACAACTTTTGCATTCGAGGTTTTCTATCTTTTACAGTTTTCACAATAAATCATTTTAAAGTTGGAAGTTGGGTTTTGATTGTTGGAAGTAACACAAGTTGTTTAAGAATTCTTAGAAGTCTAATCCTTGATTGAAATCTCTTAACTTGAAAACTCCATAACAATTTTCGATATACTACCCCCCATCCTCCCAAACGTCTTCAAAGTTACCATATTATTTTTATGGAAACGACATTTTAGTGATGAACACATTATTACATTTAGGGCCGCTTTCCCCAACCTAGTTTAAACCAAAACTTAAGGTTAAACCAGATTTTGCCATATGATTTAACATTAACATTTTTCTGGATTAGTTTAAACTGAGTTGGGGAAAGCGACCCGGGAATATTAATTTATCATATACAGCTGTCCTCATTTGAAATATTGAGGGATGATTGGTGGTAAAAAATGAAGTATACTACAGACTTGAGGAAAGTGAGCGTAGTGAACGAGCTCACCTGAGGGAATAAGAACCTTTTTATAAACACAATATGCTAGAATCACACATTTGAATAAAGAGGAATTTAAGTACCGTTGCGAAGCACAGGTAAATCAGCAAGTTCCTTTAAAAATTTCAACTGATGAAAATACAAAGTCAGAAGTCTAAAATGCAGGCAAAGCCTAAGATTTGTAGTGTTTGAAATTTAAAACTTTTTTACACTTACCTTTAGATTGGATAAGCATATTTTTTATAATGCGAGTTAGCTATAAAATTTAATCTGTCTAGTTTTGTTTTTGTTTTGGATAAACCAAGTTAAAATAATCAACCATTGAAATAGTTTCAATATTTATGAATAAAATGCTTTTTTGGGCTTTTTCAATATTGTTTATCCTAGTCCCTGGGGCTTTAAAAAGAAGAGTCTTTTTAGTGGCCAATGACTCACCTAAAATATGTTTAGTAAAATAAAAACAAATTATGGTATTTTAATCTTCCAGTCCAATTTGATGAATGGTAGGTATATTATGAGTGACGTAAATTAACAAATTAGATCATACGTAAAATGAGGTTTTTCTGTAATATAGTACATAGCTGTAGTCCCGCTAGTTTTCTTGCTACAGTATTTTTACTCAGTTTGTGTAGTTTAACATATAGTTTTCTCTACTCAAGACAAACATCACATTACTACAATAATTACACAAATTAATTCCGTTCAGCAGTTGCTCACAGAAAACTGGGTTTCCCGAACACAAAGTATTAAATATTGTAACTTCATATTTCATCTTATGCAACTGTGGGTTTAACATGGGGCAATAAAATTGGTAACTTTGTAAGTAGTTTCGTATGATTTTTAACAATAGGCTACATTAAAGTACGTTGTAAAAGGAAAAGCTCGGCTTACATACCCTTCAGGAAGGAAATGAGGGTTTATACTAGATTAAAATACGGCATCAGCAAACACTTACTCTAGAATATTTAAACTTCTCACTTCTCCTTAATAAAATTCTATGTAGGTCCAGTTAATTTTGTTTGGATCCAATGAGCAGTATGAAACTTAACATTACGTATATTTACATTAAAAACATTTCTTTACTTTAATTGTAATTTTTTAAAGAGTTTTGGCAAAAACTAACGCGCAAAAAATTGCAGAAGAGGGTAGACCCGGGCATGAATTGTATCACAGGCCTGTCCCTGCCGGACAAAACTACAACATATTTTCCGGACATAATTTACTACATTTACATTGACTATTTCCAATTATCATTTTTGTTTGCGATGGCCCTGCCTGAAGAGAAACTTCATTTTCTAACTAAACCAAGAATTGACACTCGACTGGTTCAAACTAAAAACACTTGAAGTTTTAACACATGAACAAATCTTTCAAATTTGGAATACATCGTGCGGTTCCCCATAACCTTGACAGACATTCGCCTAAATCTTTTCCACTATGTAAAAATTTGTACTAATCTGCTTCATCCTTCAATTATATCAGCAAATACACATAGGTATTCTATTTGTAACACCTTATTCACAGGTAAACTTTTAACTCACTTTATTCGCAGGGTAAAATGATTGGTTCAGATACACGGAGAAATTCATTTTAATGAAATAACGGGCAGGCTATCAACAATAACTAATTGGGAAGACGACTGAACCGTGAAGAGTTTCCAACGTTGAAGCATGCGGGGACTACGACGATGGACTGTGTGAGATGGCTAAAGGCCTCACACGCTATATGATCATCAAACGGTTGTAAATATATGCATTAAAATGTGCATTAGTGTTAACATTATTACTAATACTTCTGTTTCAGCTGTAGATATCAGATATTAAATTTTATTCTCGTCCAATATTTCTCTTGCCCCTTAATAGAGAATCCAGAGTTTGATTAAAAAATTTTAATGAGGTAAAATGTTGCTGAATTCAGTTTTTTTTCGATGTATAATAAGAAAACAAAAAAATAAATTTATGGAAAAATAATGTTGACATACAAAAATAGTTTCAATATGGGTATTTAGTGAACTATTTTACCTTTACAGTGTGTAATAATTTATACTAGTATACGTGTTGCTCGAAATCGAGCAATTTATTTTAATACAATACAAATGATACTTTTATTTCTAAATCAATGACGTCCGACCAATCCAATATTGTGAATCTCTTTAATCACCAAAACTACACTTATTTACAGCTGATTATTAACAGATGTTTAAAATGCTTTCATTTAATCACAATGTTATTTAAATGGGAAATTTTTAGATTTCAATGGTGGATAGCGCCTTTATTTTCAGTCCGATTCTCATCAGTTTTTGGCGGAAACATCTACAGACCAAGCCCTATCCAACGACACCAAAAACTTGAAAATCGGTTGAAAATTGTAGGAGGAGTTCTCAAGACAAAAGAACCCTTAGCGTATTAAATAAGTATAGATTTATTTCTTTTATATTTATTTATTACATGAGGGATTAATGCCTTTGTTAAGACTAATGCACATTTATGCATACTTTTTTAAATAAATTAAATAATTTAGAAAATATTATGCTATTTGGTTTGAAACTTATGATTATCACTTACCATAAAGATATAAAAGTTGTATAGGAATCCTTATAAAAGAAAATGATACTCTGAAACAAAAAATTTGATTTTTAATAAATGCCAAATGGTAATTTTGTATAAACATTTAAGATAGATGGGAAATCAGCATGGAATTACCTCTGAAAATGTAGGGAATTATTTATTTATCGAGAAATAAATAATAAGTAAGAGATACTCTCAATTCAATTTCTCGAGCGTCTAAATGGATCAACTATTTACTTGGTGCTCTCAGAATGTATATGACTCACAGCTTATTTGTAAGGAAAACCCTGACTGGATGTTATTCTAAACTTCTGTTTTTCTCTAATCCTCGAATGATGTTTTTAAAGATGGGAGTTATTTAAACAAATAGCAAACAATAGAAATTGATTCGTAGCTTAATATAATTTATAAACTGCTATTTTCATGAAATAGGCTAAATTGTTTGAGAATACTGAC